>JAMYXO010000339.1:0-12500 GCA_033310375.1 Conus canariensis | reverse complement strand
CAATTGATGACTTTTCAGAGAGAGAGAGAGAGAGAGAGAGAGAGAGAGAGAGAAGAGAGAGAAGAGAGAGAGAGAGAGAGAGAGAATACAAGTGCCGATACTTTAATGTGGTTTAGACTATTAAGGCCCATTCACAAAAAAACGCACTATGGAGGAATGGGATGGGGGTACAGGGTAGGGGTGAGGGCTGGGGGAAATGGAGTGAGGAGGGAGGCAGATATACGAAACTTACGTAGAAACAACGTTATACAATGGGCCTTTAGAAACGTTCATCATGACATGGATCCCACATCGTGGTATTAAACATATTTGTAACTAATCCTTGGACTGTCAATCACACATAGTAATAGTCCACTTCACAACTTTACAACACAACAGTCACGATGGGTCCTAGTGAGCATTTCCTTTCACAACATCTTTGCTCCAGGTAGAAGTGATGTGTTGAACTTGGCCACAAACACGGAGGAGACTGACCAAGGTCTTCCCTCTTTCTTCAGTTGTTGCCATTATTTGTGTGTGAATGTTTTGTTGACAAGATTCTGTGTGCTGCTGCACATCAGCTTCTGTAGCAAGCTAGGCGCTGTCTGTGCCACATGTGCTTGATGTTCTAACATTAGTTTTCTCTGTGTTGAGTAAACGAATCGATTTTGAATCACGTTTGGTTGTATTATTTTCCTGTTCATTGCCTTCAGTATTTTTTACACTAACAGTCATATGCAACTCTGTTTCTGCTAAGCATTTTTTTTCTCAGAGTCATGGCACACCATCAGTAACTGTGTATTGGCGCCACACAGTTTCATGTTGATTTACCATTCATTGTTTTGAGTGTCATACAAAAACTGGGAAACAGAAGCAGGCAAACGATGATCATTGTCAGCTACATGTTTATCAGTATAAACAATATTTTCACCATCAACATCAGCACCATAGAACAAACTGGGCAGAGTTGGCAAAAGTAAACCAGATGGAGATGAAAAGGCTGCCTTGCCTACCCTTGGCTTCTTCTGTGTTTCACAGTGTTATCCCTGTTTAGCTGGAGGCGGCACTTTGTGCGATACACAGCATGGACGCTGTGGTAGTAACGTGACAGGGAATAATCGGTTATAGTACTGAACCTCAGGACGATGACAATGTGGTTTCCTTTGCCTTCAGTTTTGAACGGGGATAGCGTCATGTTCTGCAGTGCTGAGTTCAGCATACTTTCTAAAGTTGCCGGGAGACTCGTAACAGGCATACGAACAGACTTGTGTAGGAAACAACTGACTATTTGAACTAGCTGCTGGTTAGGGAGGAACAAAAGTGAACTTCATAAGGCATAAATTTCTCAATGTAGAGTAGGTGTCTGTTAGCAGTGGGGTAAGACATCCGTCTGAAAGAGCACGCCTTCAGACGCCCACCCATCCAAAAGCTGTGGGTTCGAATCCCGGCCGAGCAAAGAAAAAAAATGTGAAGAAAAAAAATGTGAAGAAGAGTTAATTAGTTAGTTAGTTAAGTAGTAAGTAAGGTAGTTACTTAGTTAGGTAGTTAATTAGCTATTTAATTAGTTAGTTAGTTAAAGAGAACAAGCTTTATCTCTTTTTTTTTTTTGGCTTCTACCAGACTACAAGTAGTAAAGAGACTCTTTCTGTCTGTCTCTAACTTTGTAATTGTCTTTTTAAAAAAGTAGAAAAAATGTGTATATGCATACATATATAAGAAAAAAATAAAATAAATAAATGAATAGAGTACAAAAAACAAAGAAGAGATGGAAATAGGAAGATAAAGAAAGAAATAAGAACAAAATGTAAGACATGGAGGATTGATGTGCCATGAATACGTTATGAGAAGATGATTATAAATTCAGAATAATAGAACTAACTAACTAACTAACAAATTAAGTAATTAATCAATTCTTTTTCACTTATTCACCGTGCAGACTTCGGGTTTTTGTTTCTATTTTATTTATTTCTCTTCCTGTTTTGGTTCTTTTCCTTCCCTCCCTCCTTCCTTCCTTCCTTTCTTCCTTCCTTCCTTCCTTCCTTCCTTCCTTCCTGTCTTTCTTTCTTCCTCCGTTTTTTCATTATTTGCTCTAGTGGTTAATTGTGAAAACGTCTATGTTATCCTGAATGAAGTTTTAATAATTCACCAAAATCTTCATGGTGTATGAAATATTCCTTGTTTTTTGTCACTTATTTATTTACTTATTTACTTATTTATGTTTTTCTTTGCATATTTATTTATTATTTCCTTATTTATTAAGGCATTTATATAGGTATGTAGGTATTAATTTGCATACGTATTCAATTTATGACTTTCAGAGAGAGAGAGAGAGAGAGAGAGAGAGAGAGAGAGAGAGAGAAATACAAGTGCCGATACTTTAATGTGGTTTAGACTATTAAGGCCCATTCACAAAAAAACGCACTATGGAGGAATGGGATGGGGGTACAGGGTAGGGGTGAGGGCTGGGGGAAATGGAGTGAGGAGGGAGGCAGACATACGAAACTTACGTAGAAACAACGTTATACAATGGGCCTTTAGAAACGTTCATCATGACATGGATCCCACATCGTGGTATTAAACATATTTGTAACTAATCCTTGGACTGTCAATCACACATAGTAATAGTCCACTTCACAACTTTACAACACAACAGTCACGATGGGTCCTAGTGAGCATTTCCTTTCACAACATCTTTGCTCCAGGTAGAAGTCATGTGTTGAACTTGGCCACAAACACGGAGGAGACTGACCAAGGTCTTCCCTCTTTCCTCAGTTGTTGCCATTATTTGTGTGTGAATGTTTTGTTGACAAGATTCTGTGTGCTGCTGCACATCAGCTTCTGTAGCAAGCTAGGCGCTGTCTGTGCCACATGTGCTTGATGTTCTAACATTAGTTTTCTCTGTGTTGAGTAAACGAATCGATTTTGAATCACGTTTGGTTGTATTATTTTCCTGTTCATTGCCTTCAGTATTTTTTACACTAACAGTCATATGCAACTCTGTTTCTGCTAAGCATTTTTTTTCTCAGAGTCATGGCACACCATCAGTAACTGTGTATTGGCGCCACACAGTTTCATGTTGATTTACCATTCATTGTTTTGAGTGTCATACAAAAACTGGGAAACAGAAGCAGGCAAACGATGATCATTGTCAGCTACATGTTTATCAGTATAAACAATATTTTCACCGTCAACATCAGCACTATAGAACAAACTGGGCAGAGTTGGCAAAAGTAAACCAGATGGAGATGAAAAGGCTGCCTTGCCTACCCTTGGCTTCTTCTGTGTTTCACAGTGTTATCCCTGTTTAGCTGGAGGCGGCACTTTGTGCGATACACAGCATGGACGCTGTGGTAGTAACGTGACAGGGAATAATCGGTTATAGTACTGAACCTCAGGACGACGACAATGTGGTTTCCTTTGCCTTCAGTTTTGAACGGGGATAGCGTCATGTTCTGCAGTGCTGAGTTCAGCATACTTTCTAAAGTTGCCGGGAGACTCGTAACAGGCATACGAACAGACTTGTGTAGGAAACAACTGACTATTTGAACTAGCTGCTGGTTAGGGAGGAACAAAAGTGAACTTCATAAGGCATAAATTTCTCAATGTAGAGTAGGTGTCTGTTAGCAGTGGGGTAAGACATCCGTCTGAAAGGGCACGCCTTCAGACGCCCACCCATCCAAAAGCTGTGGGTTCGAATCCCGGCCGAGCAAAGAAAAAAAATGTGAAGAAAAAAAATGTGAAGAACAGTTAATTAGTTAGTTAGTTAAGTAGTAAGTAAGGTAGTTACTTAGTTAGGTAGTTAATTAGCTATTTAATTAGTTAGTTAGTTAAAGAGAACAAGCTTTATCTCTTTTTTTTTTGGCTTCTACCAGACTACAAATAGTAAAGAGCCTCTTTCTGTCTGTCTCTAACTTTGTAATTGTCTTTTTAAAAAAGTAGAAAAAAATGTGTATATGCATACATATATAAGAAAAAAATAAAATAAATAAATGAATAGAGTACAAAAAACAAAGAAGAGATGGAAATAGGAAGATAAAGAAAGAAATAAGAACAAAATGTAAGACATGGAGGATTGATGTGCCATGAATACGTTATGAGAAGATGATTATAAATTCAGAATAATAGAACTAACTAACTAACAAATTAAGTAATTAATCAATTCTTTTTCACTTATTCACCGTGCAGACTTCGGGTTTTTGTTTCTATTTTATTTATTTCTCTTCCTGTTTTGGTTCTTTTCCTTCCCTCCCTCCCTCCTTCCTTCCTTCCTTCCTTCCTTCCTTCCTTCTTTCCTTCCTTCCTTCCTGTCTTTCTTTCTTCCTCCGTTTTTTCATTATTTACTCTAGAGGTAAAATTGTGAAAACGTCTATGTTATCCTGAATGAAGTTTTAATAATTCACCAAAATCTTCATGGTGTATGAAATATTCCTTGTTTTTTTGTCACTTATTTATTTACTTATTTACTTATTTATGTTTTTCTTTGCATATTTATTTATTATTTCCTTATTTATTAAGGCATTTATATAGGTATGTAGGTATTAATTTGCATACGTATTCAATTTATGACTTTTCAGAGAGAGAGAGAGAGAGAGAGAGAGAGAGAGAGAGAAGAGAGAGAGAATACAAGTGCCGATACTTTAATGTGGTTTAGACTATTAAGGCCCATTCCAAAAAAAACGCACTATGGAGGAATGGGATGGGGGTACAGGGTAGGGGTGAGGGCTGGGGGAAATGGAGTGAGGAGGGAGGCAGATATACGAAACTTACGTAGAAACAACGTTATACAATGGGCCTTTAGAAACGTTCATCATGACATGGATCCCACATCGTGGTATTAAACATATTTGTAACTAATCCTTGGACTGTCAATCACACATAGTAATAGTCCACTTCACAACTTTACAACACAACAGTCACGATGGGTCCTAGTGAGCATTTCCTTTCACAACATCTTTGCTCCAGGTAGAAGTGATGTGTTGAACTTGGCCACAAACACGGAGGAGACTGACCAAGGTCTTCCCTCTTTCTTCAGTTGTTGCCATTATTTGTGTGTGAATGTTTTGTTGACAAGATTCTGTGTGCTGCTGCACATCAGCTTCTGTAGCAAGCTAGGCGCTGTCTGTGCCACATGTGCTTGATGTTCTAACATTAGTTTTCTCTGTGTTGAGTAAACGAATCGATTTTCAATCACGTTTGGTTGTATTATTTTCCTGTTCATTGCCTTCAGTATTTTTTACACTAACAGTCATATGCGCGAGTCATTAAGTGGAAAATGAGCATGTCCAGAGGGTCATGGGTTCGAATCCCAGCCATGGCTCGTCCCAAGATGGGGAAAAAAGGGGCAGCAGAGGGACATCCGGAGTCATGAACCGGGTGTGGCCCAACCCCCCTAGAGTGTCAGGAGATAAGGGCCGAAACACTTGCTTGAAGGGGGCTTCTCTTCTGAGGACTCTCTGCTGCCACGCTCTCCACGAGTTTCTTTCTACTGATGCATGGGTAAACCATTGACTTCCGGGAATAGGCCGGAGGACGTCCGGGAAAGACCGGAGGACACTGGGAAAGACCAGAACCAAGGGCTCTGTGGGCTGGCTCCCCACTTTGCCTTAAACATGTGGCTACTAAAAATAAAAGGAAAAGATGCTCCCAGGATTCACCGAAAGGGGGAGAGAATGATGAATCCATCGGTGCTCAACCAATCATGACTGCAAATCCCAAACGGACTATGAACATGGACCAAATGGAATATCCATGTGTCTGTGGAAAGCGTTTCGCTACCACCCGTGGCATGAAGATCCACAGAACAAAGATGGGATGTGTGAAGACTCATCTGAATGAGCAGCAGCGCACTGCATCAGCAGATAAGACGTCGGAAGACCAAGGCCAGGATTTAAACCACAGTGCCAAGGACATCCACGCTGTTGGTTCGGATGAGGAATTTGCACAGGCCCTCGATGCCAGGCGCCTGAAACTCAACTTGCCACGAGCAAACGAAACTGAAGATTGGGAGAAACTGGATGCAAAAATCGTCCAAAGACTCGATGCACTGATAGGGAAAAGCACCCTGGAACACAAACTAGCCACATATGGGGACATTGTGTATGCCACATGTAGAGACGCCTATGGAGCAAAACTACCCAAAGAGAAAACACCTCCAAAGAAATCCAGACGCCAAGAAAAGATGGACAAGATCAGGGTCCAAAAGAAAAACCTCAAGATGCAAATGAAGACCGCACTGCCAGCTGAAAAACAAGGCTTGGAAAAACTGTGGAAAGACCTGAAAGAAAAACACAGTGCCCTCAGCAAAGCGGAATCTGCGAGGAAGAGGAAGAGCAAAAAGAAGAAGACACAAGAGCGCTTCTTCAGAGACCCCTTCCAGTTTGCCAGAACACTGTTTGAGCAGCCAAAATCTGGGACCCTAAGTGTGGACAAAGGAGTTCTTGAGCAGCATCTGAGGAAAACATACTCTGACCCACAGAGCAAAGCACCACTCGACATTCAAGGTCTGGTGTGGCCAACCAACCCTGAGGAACAGTTCAATGGCAAGCCTCCAACGTTGGCGGAAATCAAGAAGGTGGTCGACAAAGCCAGAGCCAAATCATCACCAGGGCCAAACGGAATACCTTACCAGCTTTACAAGAAATGTCCCAAGGTGCTGGAGTGGCTCCACAGGCTGCTGCGATCGGCTTGGAGAAACCAGAAGATCAGCGGCCAGTGGATGACGGCAGATGGTGTGTACATCCCCAAAGAGCAAAACTCAAGTGACATTAGCCAGTTCAGGCCAATATCACTACTGAACGTCGAAGGGAAAATCTTCTTCTCTGTCATGGCAGCAAGGCTGACCAAGTACCTGATGGAAAACAAGTACTTGGATGTGTCAGTCCAGAAAGGTGGCATCCCAGGCGTGGCTGGCTGTGTAGAACACGCCACAATGATCTGGGACGCAATCCAAAAAGCAAAAACAGAAAAGAGAGACCTGGACGTAGTGTGGCTTGATCTGGCAAACGCATATGGATCTGTGCCCCATGAGATGATACAGTTGGCTCTTGAGATGTACCATGTGCCAAAGAACATCCGCGACATGCTCAAGAAGTACTTCAATGGCTTCTCAATGCGGTTCTCTACCAAGGAGTACACAACAGACTGGATCAACTTGGAAGTGGGTATTGCAATGGGCTGTGCAATTTCCCCAATACTGTTCGTGCTGGCAATGGAACTCATCTTGAAAGCAGCAACAAATAACGCGAGACAAACAGACCTTGGTGATGGATACAAGATGCCTCCTCTCAAGGCCTTCATGGATGACACTACAGTGATTTCATCCAGAGAAGACGAGACACGTCATGTGCTGGAGAGGCTGGACGACATAGTTGCCTCATCCAGAATGAAGTTCAAGCCAAAGAAATCACGGAGTCTCTCACTGAGGAAAGGAAAAGTGGCCGGATCTGTGGTCTTCAGTGTTGCCAACCAGGCCATTCCAACAGTCACAGAAGAACCAGTCAAGAGCCTTGGAAGATGGTATGATGATACGCTGAAAGACACACAAAGAGCAAAAGAAACCAAGCAGATGGCGGAGGAAGGCTTGGAGACCATTGACCAGTGTGGGCTCCCTGGCAAATACAAGGTCTGGTGTCTGCAGTTCATGCTGATACCAAAGCTGCTATGGCCTCTGATGATATACGACATCTGCACCAGCATAGTGGAGGCAATGGAAGCCAAAATCAACAAGTTCACAAGGAAATGGCTTGGTGTCCCACCCTGTCTGACTGACATAGCGCTGTACTGTCGCCAAGCAAAGCTGAAACTACCCCTGAAATCCATCCTGGAGGAATACAAAGCAGGGAAGATCAGACTTCAAAGCATGCTGGAGGACTCAGGAGACAAGGTGGTAGAAGCAATTAAGCCCCAGCTGAAGACAGGCAGAAAATGGAAAGTTCAAGAGGCGATGGATTCTGCAAAAGAAAGTCTCAAGATCAGAGAAATAACAGGACACACACAGACCAACAGACAGGGACTGGGGGTGACCAAAACTGAATGGTGGTCAAAGGCCAAAGGAAAAGCCAAAAGAGACATGATGATTCAGGAGATGAGAAAAGAAGAAGACCAAAAAAGACTCCAAAAAGCAGTCCAGCAGAGCCAGCAAGGGCAATGGACAACGTGGGAGAATGCACTCCAAAGAAGTCTCACTTGGAATGACATTTGGCACACGGCCCCTCTCAGGATCAGCTTCATTCTCAGATCTGCATATGACCTTCTGCCCTCAAATGCAAACCTGGTGAAGTGGGGAAAACAGACGATCCTGCATGCCCCCTCTGCCATGAAAAACAAACAGTGGAGCATGTCCTAAGCTCATGTAAAGTAGCCCTGGCTCAAGGAAGGTACACATGGAGGCACAACCAAGTGCTCAAAGAAATTGTACAAGTAGTCTGGGCTAGTACCAACACCACAAAAGGGAAAATCAGGACTCCAAAAGCACCCGCAACATTCTTCACGGCAGGAGGCAGCAAATCATGGCCAAGAACAACAGTGCCACTCGAAACATGCAGGCAGAGTCTGCTGGACGGGGCAGATGACTGGGAGTGCACTGCAGACCTCCCAGAATGGAAGAGTCACCCAGAGATCATCAGCAAGAGTGGCATGAGACCAGACATAGTAGTCCACTCTAAGTCAACCAAGCAGCTGATCATGATCGAGCTCACGGTGCCATATGAGAACAGAATGGAGGCAGCTCAAATCTACAAGACTGAAAAGTATGCTGATCTGGCAAACAGCCTGAGGAGAGAAGGCTATCAGGTCAAAGTCCTCACTGCAGAAATTGGAGCTAGGGGGTTTGTAGGAACGTCTGCATACAGCCTCATGAAACAGCTCTCAGTTGCAGGGAAGGAAAAAACCAGAGCCCTGAAAGCAATGGCAGAAGCGGCAGAGAGGTGTTCAAGCTGGATCTGGTCAAGGAGGAACAAAAGTGAACTTCATAAGGCTTAATTTCCCTACAAATATCAGGTGTCCCTGTGGCTCAGTGGTTAAAGCGCGAGTCATTAAGTGGAAAATGAGCATGTCCAGAGGGTCATGGGTTCGAATCCCAGCCATGGCTCGTCCCAAGATGGGAAAAAAAGGGGCAGCAGAGGGACATCCGGAGTCATGAACCGGGTGTGGCCCAACCCCCCTAGAGTGTCAGGAGATAAGGGCCGAAACACTTGCTTGAAGGGGGCTTCTCTTCGAGGACTCTCTGCTGCCACGCTCTCCACGAGTTTCTTTCTACATATGCAACTCTGTTTCTGCTAAGCATTTTTTTTCTCAGAGTCATGGCACACCATCAGTAACTGTGTATTGGCGCCACACAGTTTCATGTTGATTTACCATTCATTGTTTTGAGTGTCATACAAAAACTGGGAAACAGAAGCAGGCAAACGATGATCATTGTCAGCTACATGTTTATCAGTATAAACAATATTTTCACCGTCAACATCAGCACTATAGAACAAACTGGGCAGAGTTGGCAAAAGTAAACCAGATGGAGATGAAAAGGCTGCCTTGCCTACCCTTGGCTTCTTCTGTGTTTCACAGTGTTATCCCTGTTTAGCTGGAGGCGGCACTTTGTGCGATACACAGCATGGACGCTGTGGTAGTAACGTGACAGGGAATAATCGGTTATAGTACTGAACCTCAGGACGACGACAATGTGGTTTCCTTTGCCTTCAGTTTTGAACGGGGATAGCGTCATGTTCTGCAGTGCTGAGTTCAGCATACTTTCTAAAGTTGCCGGGAGACTCGTAACAGGCATACGAACAGACTTGTGTAGGAAACAACTGACTATTTGAACTAGCTGCTGGTTAAGGAGGAACAAAAGTGAACTTCATAAGGCATAAATTTCTCAATGTAGAGTAGGTGTCTGTTAGCAGTGGGGTAAGACATCCGTCTGAAAGGGCACGCCTTCAGACGCCCACCCATCCAAAAGCTGTGGGTTCGAATCCCGGCCGAGCAAAGAAAAAAAATGTGAAGAAAAAAAATGTGAAGAAGAGTTAATTAGTTAGTTAGTTAAGTAGTAAGTAAGGTAGTTACTTAGTTAGGTAGTTAATTAGCTATTTAATTAGTTAGTTAGTTAAAGAGAACAAGCTTTATCTCTTTTTTTTTTGGCTTCTACCAGACTACAAGTAGTAAAGAGCCTCTTTCTGTCTGTCTCTAACTTTGTAATTGTCTTTTTTAAAAAGTAGAAAAAAATGTGTATATGCATACATATATAAGAAAAAAATAAAATAAATAAATGAATAGAGTACAAAAAACAAAGAAGAGATGGAAATAGGAAGATAACGAAAGATAAGAACAAAATGTAAGACATGGAGGATTGATGTGCCATGAATACGTTATGAGAAGATGATTATAAATTCAGAATAATAGAACTAACTAACTAACAAATTAAGTAATTAATCAATTCTTTTTCACTTATTCACCGTGCAGACTTCGGGTTTTTGTTTCTATTTTATTTATTTCTCTTCCTGTTTTGGTTCTTTTCCTTCCCTCCCTCCCTCCCTCCTTCCTTCCTTCCTTCCTTCCTTCCTTCTTTCCTTCCTTCCTTCCTGTCTTTCTTTCTTCCTCCGTTTTTTCATTATTTGCTCTAGTGGTATAATTGTGAAAACGTCTATGTTATCCTGAATGAAGTTTTAATAATTCACCAAAATCTTCATGGTGTATGAAATATTCCTTGTTTTTTTGTCACTTATTTATTTACTTATTTACTTATTTATGTTTTTCTTTGCATATTTATTTATTATTTCCTTATTTATTAAGGCATTTATATAGGTATGTAGGTATTAATTTGCATACGTATTCAATTGATGACTTTTCAGAGAGAGAGAGAGAGAGAGAGAGAGAGAGAGAGAGAGAGAGAGAGAGAGAGAGAGAGAGAGAGAGAATACAAGTGCCGATACTTTAATGTGGTTTAGACTATTAAGGCCCATTCACAAAAAAAACGCACTATGGAGGAATGGGATGGGGGTACAGGGTAGGGGTGAGGGCTGGGGGAAATGGAGTGAGGAGGGAGGCAGATATACGAAACTTACGTAGAAACAACGTTATACAATGGGCCTTTAGAAACGTTCATCATGACATGGATCCCACATCGTGGTATTAAACATATTTGTAACTAATCCTTGGACTGTCAATCACACATAGTAATAGTCCACTTCACAACTTTACAACACAACAGTCACGATGGGTCCTAGTGAGCATTTCCTTTCACAACATCTTTGCTCCAGGTAGAAGTGATGTGTTGAACTTGGCCACAAACACGGAGGAGACTGACCAAGGTCTTCCCTCTTTCCTCAGTTGTTGCCATTATTTGTGTGTGAATGTTTTGTTGACAAGATTCTGTGTGCTGCTGCACATCAGCTTCTGTAGCAAGCTAGGCGCTGTCTGTGCCACATGTGCTTGATGTTCTAACATTAGTTTTCTCTGTGTTGAGTAAACGAATCGATTTTGAATCACGTTTGGTTGTATTATTTTCCTGTTCATTGCCTTCAGTATTTTTTACACTAACAGTCATATGCAACTCTGTTTCTGCTAAGCATTTTTTTTCTCAGAGTCATGGCACACCATCAGTAACTGTGTATTGGCGCCACACAGTTTCATGTTGATTTACCATTCATTGTTTTGAGTGTCATACAAAAACTGGGAAACAGAAGCAGGCAAACGATGATCATTGTCAGCTACATGTTTATCAGTATAAACAATATTTTCACCATCAACATCAGCACCATAGAACAAACTGGGCAGAGTTGGCAAAAGTAAACCAGATGGAGATGAAAAGGCTGCCTTGCCTACCCTTGGCTTCTTCTGTGTTTCACAGTGTTATCCCTGTTTAGCTGGAGGCGGCACTTTGTGCGATACACAGCATGGACGCTGTGGTAGTAACGTGACAGGGAATAATCGGTTATAGTACTGAACCTCAGGACGACGACAATGTGGTTTCCTTTGCCTTCAGTTTTGAACGGGGATAGCGTCATGTTCTGCAGTGCTGAGTTCAGCATACTTTCTAAAGTTGCCGGGAGACTCGTAACAGTCATACGAACAGACTTGTGTAGGAAACAACTGACTATTTGAACTAGCTGCTGGTTAAGGAGGAACAAAAGTGAACTTCATAAGGCATAAATTTCTCAATGTAGAGTAGGTGTCTGTTAGCAGTGGGGTAAGACATCCGTCTGAAAGGGCACGCCTTCAGACGCCCACCCATCCAAAAGCTGTGGGTTCGAATCCCGGCCGAGCAAAGAAAAAAATGTGAAGAACAGTTAATTAGTTAGTTAGTTAAGTAGTAAGTAAGGTAGTTACTTAGTTAGGTAGTTAATTAGCTATTTAATTAGTTAGTTAGTTAAAGAGAACAAGCTTTATCTCTCTTTTTTTTTGGCTTCTACCAGACTACAAGTAGTAAAGAGCCTCTTTCTGTCTGTCTCTAACTTTGTAATTGTCTTTTTTAAAAAGTAGAAAAAAATGTGTATATGCATACATATATAAGAAAAAAATAAAATAAATAA
>JAMYXO010003399.1:0-20287 GCA_033310375.1 Conus canariensis | reverse complement strand
TTGAGGGGGAGGGCAGAGGTGGATGAGTGTTAAGTACAGTGTTAAGAGAGCTTGCAAAGTTGACTTTTGGACATTGTACTATTTTCTGCTTCTGTCCTTAAATTACCATATGGTGTGTGTGTGTGTGTGTGTGTGTGTGTGTGTGTGTGTGTGTGTGTGTGTGTGCGTGCGTGCGTGAGTGTGTGTGTGTGTATGTGTGTGTGTGTGTGTGTGTGTGTGTGTGTGTGTGTGTGTGTGTGAAGAGCCTTGTAGATCTACATAGAACCAGCCTCTACCATCATCCTCTTCTCCACAAACGTCCAGATCGTCACTCGCTTCCACAGATAACAAAGAAAACTAAAGCTTCCTCAGCCAGTGGTGTGGTTAATCTTCTTGTGGTTGTGTATGCCAAACGCTTGTCTGCCGTTTTAACGCGAACTCCGTGGCCATGTTGTTTCACAGTATGCACTTGCTTGCTACTAGTTCTACGCCACCTGAGGAGGAGGTAGACATTTGGGACCAGCGTCTGTCAAAACAACATGGATATGAGGATTCAGACAATGAAAACTTTCAGCTTGAAAAGCAATAGTCATCCACAGGGAAGAAAACAGTACACAAGATCACAATTCCCCTCTCCTTCTTTGCCTCTACCATTGAGTTGGGCACAAAAACTCACCCGTGGATTATGGAGAGGAAATCGGAACTAAGGTCAGGGCATGAATAGTCACAGAATCTTAAGATTATTCATGAGAATGGGTTTGATCAGCAGGATCGTATGGCGTTTCATTCTGAACTAGATTTGACAGAATGGAAATCTTTAATCAGGCAGGGAACAGTTAACAGTAAACAACAAACAAGTAGCTAAACTCCTGTTCCCATGACGAAAGTAATATACGCTCATGACTCCAAAACAAATTCTGCTGAAAACAAGCAGGTATTCAGTTCAGTTCGGTGGTTTATTTAATGTCTTTTCATCGCCAGATGATAACATACATAAACAAGGTACACTTTTGCTTCAATGACCAGTGAAGAGTGGAATTGGGATCATGTTTTCAGTTTTAGTTCACATATTGCATTTAGTCAATAACGTAGTGTTTAGTAACGCTTCCTGCAGAGACTACAAATGTATGTGGTGCGCCAGTAACTTACAACAAAGGATTTAGATTATAAGAATTAACAATTTGCAATGAAGAGATCCGAATAACAAGAACCTAAAGTTTGCAGTTATGAGATCTGAAGCATAAGTTCCAATAGTTTGCCACGAAAATTCAGATGAAAACTACGAATAGTTTGCAATGCAAATTCAGATGAGAAGTACCAGTAGTTTGCAATAAAAATTCAGATAAAAAGTACTAACATTTTGCAATAAAAATTCACATGAAAAGTACCAGAAGCTTGCAATAGCAATTCAGATGAAAAGTACTAATATTGTGCAATACAAATTCAGATGAAAAGTTGCAATCGTTTGCAATACGAAAATCCATATGGAAATTACCAATGGTTCGCATTGAGGAGATTATCTCCATGGATTACATCCAATTGTGTATGAATGAGGGATCAGTCACATAAGTACAGAAGTTTGTGAAGAAGCTATACACTTGGCCCTTTCGTTTTCTTTTTTTTTTTCAAGTTCATACACATTTACAGGTAAAAAAGATCTTTGATGTAGAACTTGTCAATGCTTATTGAACATGTACCTCTTAATATAGTTTAAAGTATCTTGTTGCAGTTCATTCGAACTGAAACTCCGATTGTGAACGTACGTGGGATTTATTCTCCATACTTCATTGTAGTTAGTTTGCAGGTGAAATCATTTATTGGCCATATACATGCATATATATACACATCCATCCATCCATCCATACACACATACACACAAACAGACAGACATACAGACAGATAGATAGATAGATAGATAGATAGATAGATAGATAGATAGATAGATAGATAGATAGATAGATAGATATAGAAAAAGACAGGTAGAGATAGAGAGATGGATAGATAGAAAGATAGATAGATAGATAGGTAGGTAGGTAGGCAAGTAGATAGACAGACAGATAGGTGGGTACTTTTTTACACTTTGATATTTTATTGTCATTACCAAAGAGGTTTTTGACAAGGGGGGAGAGGTAACAGAACAATAACATTTCCCTCTTCCTTTCCTGCAAACAAATAGTGCACATTCATTCCTAGTGTACACCAAATCAAAGGTTAAAAACAAATAAATTCATAATATTTCCTTATGTCCTCACGCACAGGAGTAATGCAATTAGAAAAACAAACAAACAAACAAACAAACAAAAAACCCTTAAGACTTACTCGACCATCCACTCGATCAAATGATGACAATGTATCTTACTGATCTCTTCCACTTGCGATGAATGATAATATTCATTCAGATATCTCTTATAATGCATTATCTTAAATTTCACTATCCTTCATCTGTCTAATTTTCAATGCTTCTGCAATGAATTTCGCAACTGATTTAATTACAAGTTCATCATCTGATGATAAAACGACAGCAACATTTTGTCTTTTCGCTATATCTAACTGGAAAAGTGAACAATTTGTCCGCACTTCATTATAAGCAGTACAGTGGAACAGAAAGTGTTCTTCCTCATCAATAATGTGTCTACATGCAGGACAAGGAGATTCTGTGGATGTTTCACATTCAAACCATCTTTTGTTTGCATTAAAACCTAAAGTTCTCAACCTAAATCTTGCGTAATTTATTCTGTGCCATCTATCTGTTATGACATTGAGAAACTTTTCAGAATGAAACACATTCTTAAATGAGGAAAACCAGCGATATGTTTCTTTACTTTCCATATCTGAGTGCGAATTCTGTTTAAAAGAACAAATAAGCCTGTCTTTAAATTCCGCAATAAACTGTTGCTCATTCCCTACTTCCTGGGCCATCCACACTATCCCAAAACCCTGTTCTGAAAGGACTTTCTTTACTTTATGAGCCCAGTATTCTTTACCTTTTTCCATTTCTAAAAGCATCATATCATAGGCTTGCCTGCTAAAACGGGACTGGGGTAGCTTCAAGATCTTCAACCAGTACTTAATACATTTCACAAATGTACTTGATGTAAAGATAGGTAGGTAGATAGATAGATAGATAGATAGATAGATAGATAGATAGATAGATAGATAGATAGATAGACAGATAGACCAACCGACAGACAGACAGACAGACAGATAGACACGTAGATAGATAGATGAACAAATAGATAGATAGAGAGATTACGACTTAGGATGTCTTGTTTGTCTGTGTTAAGTTTTCCAGTGACGCACAGAGGCACTTACAGGAGGAAAAGAGAAACGTCTCAAGCATAGACTCAAAGATGTCCCCCTCTGTTTAATACTCAGCGCATAATGACTTCAGTTCTTTGCTACTTACATTCATGCAGTGCTATCATCTCGTTTTACTCGTTTACCTTCAATGGAATGCTGCTAGATTCTGCTTTCGAACCCTTGGCGGTGAGAACACCACAGAATTATCGGTGATGTATCATTTTTTGATGCCGAGCGAGGACTGACTCAAACAGCTGGTTGTCGCTGATGAGTCTGAATGAGCAGACAGCAGTTGCCTGCTGGCTGACAATATAGAATAGTGGATGTTTTCAAGACAAATATGATGGCCCCTGTATGCAGCTAGAGGAGGATTTGATGTTGACTGCCTAATGTCCTTTTTCATTCCATTTTCATTCCCCTTCACTCCTACACCCATATTCTTAATTCATTTAATTCTATTATATCTTGCTAACTTTGTTCTTTTCTTTTCCTTTTCTTTTATTACAAATTTATAAAGTCATTGTTTTTTCATGATGACAGAACAACTGCTAGTCTGCACTTGCCCCCCCCCCCCCACCACCCCTACGATATCAGTGGGAGATTGCATCTCGTAGAAGATCCAAGTAAAGGCTGGATCCTCAACCAAGGTTCAAATATTCTCTGTTAAAGAACAATAAAAGCAAATAAAAATGTTTAGAGAAAATGTAATTGCATCATCTCCCTCTCTCTCTCTCTCTCTCTCTCTCTCTCTCTCTCTCTCTGTAGGGGGATGGAGGGGGGGGGGGGGGTAATGTGGACAGTCACTAGGGCGCCGTACTGATGAACATTCATGTTTACCTTGTTCATCCAATTTATTGGTTGTTAGCCCAGACATCGGTCTCCGAAAAAAGGTGTCTGGGCCCAGCTGCTATGCTTTCAGTCCATTATTGCTGCTCTTCGAGGGCACTCGTCACAACATACTCCAGGTGCGCACTATTCTGGTCCAGATTATTAGCAGCCTGCTTTTTTGTTAATGACGTTGACCTCTAGGGCAGACGGTGAACCGGGAAACCCAGAACCAAGTGGAAAAGTTATCGCGTCCACACAGCATGATAATCTGCCCAAAGTAAAGTAAAATCTTGCGCGATATTGTCTGATGTGAGGCAGCGAGTGAGCTATGATTCTTCGCCAGTCAACACGTACTTGGGGACACACAAACCTCCCATTGCACTGCCTTGGTCCTCTTTATTAACCCCTTCCTTTCGCTGACCTTCTTCCCCTTCAACGTCTGCAGCCGACGATGTGCCACAAAGGTATCCACTCCAGTCAGAGAACCCCTTGCCTGCTAATCGTATGTCGAACTAACAGAAGATTCCATCATTGTTCGACAAAGTGTTCAGAAGTCGACATCACTCTCAACAGACGTACACTGATCGATGCTGACTCCATAAAGTAGTGTGCATCTGATCAGAGAAAGCACGACGATTCCAGGGAGGAGGTTAGTATAAGGCGTGCTCTAGGTAGTGTGTGTGTGTGTGTGTGTGTGTGTGTGTGTGTGTGTGTGTGTGTGTGTGTATGTGTGTGTGTGTGTGTGTGTGTGTGTGTGTGTGTGTGTGTGAGAAGGGAGAGGTGGCTGTGGTGGGAAGATGGTGAATGGGGGAGAAGGAGTAAATCTAAAGGTACAAATAAGGTCAAGAGCGTCATTAAGAAAGTGAGTACGAACAACAACAACAATAATCATGATAACAACAACAACAACAATAATAATAATGATAATAATCAAAATGATAATGATGATGATGGCGATGATGATAATAATACTAATAACGATGATGAGGATGATGGTGATGATGATAACATAAATGACGAATCGCCATCGTCATCATCATCGTTATCATCAGTTTTATAATTGTCTTCATTCTTTTCATTGTTGTTGTTGTTCCATGTCTACTTTGACACGGTTCAGCATTCTATGGAACGCAGCGCGTCTCTGAACTTCCCAGTGAAAACGAAAATCTACGATTTACTGGTGATAGCCATCCTTTTTCATGGATGCCAAATAGGGACACCAGGATTGACTGGTGATATTCATCTTGTTTATGGATTCCAGGGCTGTATCCATCTTTGCATCATCCCTTTCTTCACGGAGCCTTTTGGTTACCCCCTCAAGTCCTTTTCAGTGGTAATAAGCTCCTTCTAATGTCGTATACCTCCACGATACTGATGGTGGCCCGTGGCTTTGATTTCCGCCAGGTTGTACCCAAGACTTCTGTTACTACTTCAGTCGTTTGATCATCGACATTGTTTGTGAGACTAAAAGTCCACTTCTAGCGGCCTTTTCAGGCAACCATTCTATGGCCCCTTGAAACTGTTCATCAGTGACATGATCCTTCAGTTGTCAAGACTGGATTTCAGATTTTCAGGCTGCCTTCCATTTTCTTATGTTTCTTAAACGAACTTTACAGTTCATCACTACCAGGTCGTATCAATGCCAGCGTCACGTCCTTGTTTGATCCCTTTTGATGGGAGACCTGTGAAAGGTCTTCCCAAGAATATAGTCCATCTAGCTGTGATTCTGACTGTTCAGGTGGTGCTGTATCCATCGTTGGCATGCTGTATGCTCACTGAGAGACTGGCATGAGCCTAGTCATTATCACTGGTAAATTCTAACAAAAGTCTTCCGTGGCCTTGATAACAGTAGCGGCTGCAGAGATCATTTCAGTCTTTTTGGACATTTAGAACCAATCTTGGCATTCCAGTCACCCTGAATAGTGAGAAACGGTTTCTTTTAACCCCCTCAACCTTCATGATGACAGTAGGGCGCTGGCAATAGAATTCTTCTGCCTTGTTATTATCATAGTCTGATGTAAGAATTTCTGTCTGTCTGTCTGTCTGTCTGTCTGTCTGTCTGTCTGTCTGTCTGTCTCTCTTCTCTCTCTCTCTCTCTCTTTCTCTCTCTCTCTCTGTATGTGTGTGTGTGTGTGTGTGTGTGTGTGTGTGTGTGTGTGTGTGTGTGTGTGTGTGTGTGTGTTGAACAGTTTAATAGTGCGAGGAAACAAGTGTAGGCTTACAATTCTTCCATCCTTAAATCAATAATGACTTAACAAAGATTGGAGACCAAAAAAAAAAAAAAAATGGGAGGGGGAGGGAAGGAGAAAGAAAATAAATATGAAAAGTCAGGGAAATGTACTATTATTATAAATGTAAGATCCTTCACTAGCAGCCTATGGAGACCATCGTTACCCATCTCTCTCTCTCTCCTCTCTCTCTCTCTCTCTCTCTCTCTCTCCCTATATATATATATATATATATATATATATAATATATATATATAACTGCACTGCCGTGATGTCGAGTGGTTTCACTCACAGGCGGGTGGCCATGATTCTGATGTAAACAGGGTTGCATTCCGGTGCCGTGTTCCTGATCTTCTTGTCAGCTAGACATAGCCCAGTCCACGTTTCGCTTTTGCCGCCTTCTTCCCTCTGCTACAAGACGTACCCTCTTCCTGTCTCTTACTTCTCAGTTGGTCTTCTGTCTGACTCTGCGAAGCCTGGGACCATGCATGGGGTTGGCCTATCCATTTCACGGGTCAGTTCGCCCATTGTTACAGCCTGCATGAGTGTTCTTACGTTCCAGGTGACAAACGTGATAATGTTCCTTCCACGTATTCTCTTGTGTTTTCCTTGCATTAGCACACTTTGTCTTCAGCCTGGAGGACGTTGATGGAGGGCCTGGTCGATGTCAACCCGGCCTGTTCGCGAGCCAATATATCTTTATTTTCCTTTTCCATGTTGAGTTTCGTGGGCGGGTCAGACCTTCCAGAGCCTATCCCTCTACAGATCACATTTGCTTGTTAGGTGTACTCCCCATACGCAGGACATTCTGAGATACATGGCTACTGGTAGCAGAGAACTTTGACCTGACCTTTTGACTCTGAGAGCATGTTCCCCGACTGCTCATGCGAAGTTCCCTGGAGTTATTCATGACATGGGTTCAACAAGAAAAATTCGGCTTTGATTACCAGTTAGGCAGGATGAAAAAAACGCTTTCTGCCAACAGCTCTGACACACTGGGCCCAGAAGAGACATGGAAACAGGCAGGCCAGCAAACCATGAGGCTAATGACACACTGGATCAGCAGCATGAGAAGGCAAGATGCAGATGCAAGTGAATTTCAAGATGAATAACTTTTCGGTGGCGCGCGCGCGCGCGCGCGCCACACACACACACACACACACACACACACACACACACACACACACACACACACATTGAAGAGCTATAAAGCTGAGCACAGCTGAATGGACGGAAAGTTGAGGGGAGATTTGTTACTAGGATGATGGCAATGACATTTTACAATGTTCCCAAAACAACATGAAAAACAAGAAAACAAAAGATATCACACACACGCACGCACGCACGCACGCACGCACGCACACACACACACACAAATACACATACACGCGCGCGCACAGGCAAGCACGCACACACACACACACACACACAACACACACACACACACACACACATACATACACGTGCGCGCGCGCGCGCGCGCGCACTCAGACACGCACAAGTTCGCACACACGCGCGCGCACGCACATGCACGCACAGAGAGAGAGAGAGAGAGAGAGAGAGAGAGAGAGAGAGAGAGAGAGAGAGAGAGAGATGCTCTTCTTTTTAGGAATGCATTTACACACAGTTGACAGAGTGCATGTTGTACAAGAACAGAAATGTAGATCTGCAATATTCATGTTTATGTAAGAGCTTGTGTCAAATACAGACCCTCAAACGCCAAAAATGTTCAAGCAACCACTCGGTCGAACAGATAAATCTGTAAACTCCAAAACACGCGTGGACTTGTCAACATATGACGTAGATGTGACGAGCGCTCACGTCAACATGACACTCCTTTGCTCGTGATGCACAACATTGTTCTGTTGCAAACATCGTAAACGGTGTTAAGGCCTGGAAGAAACCACTTGAAGAAATCCACAAACCCTTCTCTGTTTGTACCCACAGCAACGCCACCCCACATCCCAGCATCGGCACCAAGAAACGGCATTTAGAAGACTTGAAGCTGCCTGGACAGCAAGGGAGGTGACAATCCTCTTCACCTGCCACATGGCGATTATCTACCGTCTTCAAGACTGTTTGGAAGCAGCAGAGAGCATTGGAGACCATTCCAGGGCACTGGTTCAATGTGAATGCACTGACTCCCAAGACAAGGCAAACCAACAGGTTCCATCCACAAGAACCCTTCCGATCTGCCCTCAGAACAGCTAGAGAGTCACGTGGGGTTCCCGCAGCCTTATCAGCATGGATACAGTGCCACTCCAGCTGATAACCAGGTACCTGGTATGCAGCAATGTCAGCAATGAATTCCAGACTGCCTCCACTCTGTCAGACCTTTTCCAGTGGGCTCAGCAGAGACTGAATAGGAGTCATCGGCAATGGAAGACACTTCTCTTCATCGACGAGTACAGGTTCTTCATCAACGGACGGCAGGCAGTACATGTAGAGGCTAGTGGCAGCTGCGACACCTGTTGCATTCATGGCGATGTCCTGGAAATGGCACCACGGGTGAAGACCCCGTTTCCTCGTCCGAGGTGCCAGTAGTCTCCAGCAGAAGTGTGTTGTTGTCTTGCCCAGTCTGGGTTTGGATTGTGGACGAGGCATCAGAGCTCTGGTCTACAAGGTCCTGAAACCCTCCAGTCCCCCCCCTCCCCCCATCACCCCCCCCCCCCCTCCCCGCGCTTTTTTTCTTGTCAACATTCCCAGCCAAGTCTTGCAGCATGACGATGACAGAACACACGCTGCCTTGTTCACCAGGGAACTCTCTGCAGCAGAAAGGCGTCCGCACCATGCCCTGGCCAGCCAAGGGTCCTGACCTGAACCCCATTGAGCAGGTGTGGGATGAGGTCAGCAGGAGAATCCATAGACCCCAATGCCAGTCCAGCCACAGCCGCCCAACTCATTGTAGTGGTACAGGAGTGGTACAACATCACCATGGCGTTCGTGAACCGACTGGTCCCCTCCACGTGCAGGACCTATGCTGCAGTTGTGGTTGCACAAGATGGCCTCAACAGAACGAGCGCTCCTCGGCTGATGGCGGGTTCGAATGACGCATGCTGCCTCTTGGTTTAGTCCAGGTGGATTGCGCGCCCGTCATCCATGCCACTGATCGCACAGTAATTAAACATAGGAATTCGTGCTTACGTTTTGTTAGCATTAATTTTTACACTGACAACCAAATCCCTCCATTTTCGCTTTCTCTCTCTCTCTCTCTCTTCTCTCCTCTCTCTCTCTCTCTCTCTCTCTCTCTCTCTTTTCTTTCATTTTCTCTTTCATTCTTTCTTTCTTAAATTCATCCATTCATTCATTCACCCACACATTTATTATCTATTCAGTTACTCATTCATTCATTCTATCTTTCTTTCTCTCTTCTGTGAGTCAGTCTGTCTGTCTGTCGTCTATTTATCTATCTGTCTTTCCATCTTTTATTGATCTATCTATCTATCTATCTATCTATATCTATCTATCTATCTATCTATCTGTCTCATCTGTTTTTCTTTATCTATCTATCTATCTATTATCTATCTATCTATCTATCTATCTATCTATTTACCTGTCTATCCACCCATCTATCCATCTATCTGTCTAAGAGTTATGTGAAGGGAGATGTTCGCATTTAGCCGTTTCATATTTGTTCTGAATAGTAGTAATCTATGACTCACTCTGTCCGGACGCATCAACCCGACACACATTAAACATTGTATCTGTGTGCGAGGCGGAATGCGTCTGTGACAGAGCGTGTGTGCAGAAAGGAACATGGACACGACAAGTGGAAGAGATGTCAGCCGGAAGAAAGATGGATAGAGTCAAGAAATTAGGGGAAGACAGATATAATGAAGGCGACAAAAACAGAGGAGAGGGAGAGGGTTGAGGAGAAGGAGGAGGAGAGAGAGGAGGAGAGGAGGGGAGGAAGGAGGAGGAGGAGGAGGAGGAGGAGAGAGGAGGAGGAGGAGGAGGAGGAGAGGAGGAGGAGGAGGAGGAGAGAGAGAGAGAGAGAGAGAGAGAGAGAGAGAGAGAGAAGAAGACAGACAGACAGACGAGACAGACAGACAGACAGAGAGCTTTTAACATTGCTTTGAAAGAGGACTGTTATCCCAGTGCACTATCCATCATAAAATAACTAATGCATCAACCAGTCTCACACTCATCCTCTGTAACCCCCTCCCCCCTCCCCCCAATAAGACAAAACGCCTTCATATCCAATTCTCCTCCCCTCAACCTTCCTGTCTCCTCTCCGGACGCCCCCTATCCCTCTCCCCATCCCCACAACGTTCCGGTACCCATGGGAAACGTCCAGGTCGTCTGAGGCTCGGTGACAGTGGAAGGTTCAGCATGCTGTACCACATATTCCGAGGTCTGTAGCTGAGCTGGAATTCGCTAGCTTGCACCTTCGTAACCTTCGTCATACGTCGACTAAAATTCTGTGTGCCGTATGTCGTGGGTCTCTGGTGGACCCATGCGTTTTGTACAGGAATAAAACCTTGCTGCATACCGTGGGTCACCAGGGACCCATACGTTTTTTGTTGTAGTTTTTTTTTTTTTTTTTACTCTGATGTAATTAAGCCTTCCTCTCTCTTTCTCTGTCTCTGTCTCTCTCTTTCTGTGTGTGTGTGTGTGTGTGTGTGTGTGTGTGTGTGTGTGTGTGTGTGTGTGTGTGTGGTGCTGCACTTCTTTCTTAAATAGACAACAGAACAAGCCATTTTTTTGGTGCAGAAGCACGGGAAATGGCTTACTGGCAAAATTATACAATGTTGTGGAGATAGCTGCAAAAAAAAACAAAGTGACTCAGCGATGAAGCGAAAATCAAGACTATGGGACACTAAAACACCTACGACGTTCGCTGAAGGTTAACGTGTACACTGATGGTGCAGGTGTGGATCCAGGATTCATTCACTGTGTTGCATCCTAACTTTGCTCTGCCAGGTGGATATACGTTGGATCCTCTCCCCGTGAGTGTCGGACTAAGAAAACAGGGTTACCGCCCATTGTTGGCGATTGGAATTCGACAGCGTATGCATAGCAAATGCGATAAAGATCCGTTCTCTCAGGTAACTATATCGAAAAAAAATCATTTGTCATTGTTAGCAGTTACAACATCTTTTCCTATCTGTGCTGCGTGTGTGTGTGTGTGGTGCGTGCGTGCGTGCGTGCGTGCGTGCGTGTGCGTGGTGTGCGTGGTGGTGTTTTGTGTGGTGCGTGGTGCGTGCGTGCGTGCGTGCGTGCTGTGTGTGTGTGTGTGTGTTGTGTGTGTGTGTGTGTGTGTGTGTGTCCCTGGAGCAGGTTTTACGGATCTTCTCATTACTTCATAGACACATTGCTCTTCCTTTTTAAAAATGACAGGTTTTCTGTTATGGCTAAATGGTTAGTGTTGTGTTCTTTGTTGCACGGCCCTAGTATATTTCACTAGTGCCATTACTGTTTCTTTTCGTGGCTGACTTCTATTTTCGTATAAAAAAAACTAGTCAATGTGGTTATTCGTAAAATTCAAGAAATGTACACAGACGCTTTCCACATATACTTCATCTGTGGACAAGAAACTGTGGAATATATACAGCCCCACGAATACAGGCATGTGGATCCATTTCTCTCCTTGCCATCTTGGAGACGTCAAGCAGCATTTGAACATTTAAAACAACATAAAATACTATCTCCATGAAAAATTCGTCAATGCAGCTATCTGGAAGAAAACAGTCACGACGACATTTTGTTGTTGTTGTTTGTTTGTTGGGTGGTGTGTGTGTGTGGGGGGTGGGGGGGGGGGGGGGGGGGGGGGGGGGGGGGTCCGGATTGCTGAATTTTTTATATTTTTCGTTCGCATTTGCACATCATTATGGTGATCGCTGTACCAGAGCTCTTCACTTGAGGACTGTCTACTTCATCACCAGGACAAGACGGTTGCATTGTTACATTGTGTGTTGTATCAGAGCGCGTTACCAAGCACCGTGTACTTTTATCAGGACAGACTGCTGCGTTGTGACATTTTACGTGGTATCTGAGCGCTCTCTTCAGCATTGTCTACTTCTTCAACATGACTGACTGCTGCGTTGTGACATCTTACGTTGTATCTGAGAACTCCATAGAGCACTTGTCTACTTCTTCAACAGGACTGACTGCTGCGTTGTGACATTTTACGTGGTATCTGACCACTCCATAGAGCACTGACTACTTCTTCAACAGGATTGACTGCTGCATTGTGACATTGCGCGTTACATCGGAGCACTTCATGCAGCTATTAGTGTTTCTTCAGCAGGAGCGACCATTGCATTGTGACATTTTGTGTTGTATTTAAACACGCCATAGAGCACTGTCTGCTTCTGTATCACGACAGATAAATACGTTGTGACACAGTGCGTTGCATTGGAGTACTTTTTTTTTTTTTTTGAGTGTTGCCTATTTCTTCATCAGCACAAACTGCTCCATTATCATTTGTTACGATGAATCTGAGCACTTCATGGACACTTCTTGATCAGGAAAGACAACTCTGAGTAATGGGACCCAGAACAAACGGCGTTTGAGTGATGCCCACGGTGAGGGTACGAAGTGTGAAACAGAAACATGTTTCCGACCTGGTTTTAATTCTCTCTCTCTCTCTCTCTCTCTCTCTCTCTCTCTCTCTCTCTGTTGTGTGTGTGTGTGTGTGTGTGTGTGTGTGTGTGTGTGTGTGTGTGTGTGTGTGTGTGTCTTTCTCTCTCACGCAGTTCAGTTCTAGACGTTAAACTCTGAGCCAGTTTCAATGACATTACTTCATAGATTCCCCAAAGCACAAATAACCAGCCATGCCCTACGTTGCCGGAAGGAAAGTCAGTATCTCCTGAAATGGAAACAAAAAGCAAACTCTGTTGTGTTATTGACAGATAACCGAAGAAAATATGATTCAGAAACACACACACACACACACACACACACACACACACACACATACATACATATAAACACACACACACACACACACACACACACACACACACACACACACCACGCACGCACGCACAAACACACACACACACACACACACACACACACACACACAACACCACGGACCGGGGGTGCGCGACCGCGCGCGCGCGCTCGACACACACACACACACACACACACACACACACACATAAATATATATATATAATATATATATATATTTGGACCACCAAAGCGACTTCTATTAGTGCAGTGTAGTATCTCCTCTGGTACTCACAGTCGTTTGTGATAACCTCGTATCCTTTGCTGCTTGTAGACTGTCAGTATTGGAACTCCAGCAGGAGAACTTTGGTGTGGCTAAGTTTAGGGTAACTTGAATGAGAAATGCGGGCGTAATGCTGCAGAAGAAAAAGGAAGATGAAACAGTTTCATGGGAATGGAGAAATACGGAACATTACACCACAGTAACAAGAGTCCTTAAATGATGAAGAGAAATGTCCTCAATTTCCCTCATAGTGTTGAAGAGGCATCAGTATATATGATAGTTTAAGTTGAACGAAACAAAGTAATGCAAGGGGCGAGAAATACAGAACATCATTCAACGATAACATTATTTGTATACATGTTAAAAGGTAATAGAGCTCCATTTCTGGCATGATGTTGTGGAAAAGACGCCAGTATGATAGTTTAAGCTAAAAGAATCAACCGATGCAGGGAAAAAGAAATACTGAACATTCTACAATTATATCAATCTATCTATCTATCTATGTCAGACACCAAGCCCCATTCTGTCTTTGAGACAAACCCATACTTTGTGCTGCATTGTTTAGGAACACGGTTCTGAATGAAGTACGTAACAGGTTGCGTAAAGGCTTCACTCAGAACTGTAATATGCATCAGAGTGTTCCAAGAGCTGTGATTGGGGAGGCCAGGCTCAGCCAGTCCTCTTCAACACCCTGATTGGTCGCTATGTGCACAAGTGTAGGGAGCTGCTAGGACACTCGGGAAAACGGTTAGAAGGAGATTTTACATGGCCGTAGTAGCAGCGCAATTCTAAGTTCTCCAGAGTGATAAGGCTACAGATCCTGACGGAGTCTCCCTGTCAGCACACGACCTCCTGGAAGCTAGTACTCTCTGGTGGAGTCCATTCAGGAGCAAACAGAAGTGTGGTGCGGCAACATCCTCGTGGACACAAACACCGAGGCGGGACTGGCCATCTGTCCAGTCCCCTCCGACGCACCACCTCTATCCACGCCAGGACTTCACCACAGCCAGGAACAGCCAGGAGGATCCGTCCTGCTGACAGAGGATCAAGACCCGAAGAGCCCCTCCGGGGAGCAAACGATAGCCCTTCTATTTCAACCAGCTGAGAGCGTCACGGTGTTTGACGTCAAGCGCCGTGACGTTATTTTCCCAGTCGCTGCGGAACCCCGAGTAAGTAAGCGAGATTCCAAAAAGAAAAAAAATTCATCTATTTACTATTAGATTGATTTATTTTGCTGACATAAACAGCAGCAGTTAGGTGTGCTCATTGATCTCACGTAGAGAGGAATGGAAACTCCTGTTGCTGAGACTGCTGTAAGTAACATTTAGTTACAATCAAGACCTAATCCCGGTAGTGGATGATGCTGTGTGCAGAAGTTCTGTGGTGCTTGTTCCGTTTTGTACGTTGTATTTTTCTTTCTGTTCACCAGGCGTGATTAGTGTCTGTATTTATGTAAAACAATAGAAATGTGTTGGTGCGTGAGTCGAAGTGCACCTCCGATATTATTGATGCAGGCTTGGCTTCGAAGAGATGACCATGTATTAACTGCGCATGTGAGAGTGTATGTGTTACGCGATATACGTGTACTACGCACTTTTTGGCGTGTTTCATGAACTGCGCAACCTCGTTGCAGAATTCATGAACTCTGCAACGAGGTTGCGCAGTTCATGAAACACGCAAAATAGCATTGCCCAGTACATGAACTACGCACAGGGAGCAAACTCGGTTGTAACCTCAATTCGCAGATTGCGTATTTTATGAACTACGCAAACAAGCTCAGTCTGTATGTCCACACAAGAATGATGAATAGTAAAGGCAGAGCAGAGAAGGAAAAAATAGAGCAATACGTCATGAAGTCATCTGAACAGTTATCATTACTCACATAACTGTTTTTGATGCCGACTGACAGCAAAAAAGTCTAAACGTCTTCAGTTGATTATCTGTATCCGAAGAAGCATGGATGCTACTGCTAGTGATTCCGCTGGGAGGCCTGTGGTCTGATGACTATGAAAAAAAAAGTTCTCCAGATTTTACGAAGGCCTCTCACTGGCAAGAAAGAAGACCGGGAAGTTTACCATATCAAGAATACCTTTGCTATTGTGTCCATTGCTGGATTGGACCGTGTTCAGCGCAAGTCATCGGGGAAGTGCATGATCACACAGAGCCGAGTATATGAAATGCTTGAAGCAACGCACCAAGCAACAGGTAAATGTTTTCAAATACTTCAGTCATTTGCCAGAGGTGTATTATTTTGGTCACTGTCTCTTTGCTGACAGTATGTCAGCAAGTGGCTGACAATAGGTCAGTGAGTGGCTGACAGTATGTCAGTGTGTGAGACGTATGCGAAGTTGAAAGACAGCTATGACAACATTCCCCTCATGGCTGTGCGCGCCTTCATCGCCGAGTGTGAACGCTGCCAGGAGAAGAGAAAGAGGAAAGAGACTGTCTCTGGAACAGTAGTCAGACCGATACTCGTTTCGGACCTGAATCAAAGGGGGCAAGTAGACCTTGTCGATATGCAGAGCATGAAGGATGGGTCATTCTCGTTCATCCTGCATTACCAGGAGCACCTGAGCAAGTTCCACTTGCTGCGTCCTCTCGAGACCAAGAGTGTCATCGACGTTTCAAGAGAACCTTTGCTTCTTTTCTTGGATTTCGGTGCTCCTAGAGTTCTGCAAAGTGATAATGGTAGAGAATTCACCGCCAACGTAATTGAAGAACTTGCCATCAGTGGAGTGTAGAAGAAGAAAACATGGACGCAACAGACAATGACGAGAGTCAGGGTGACACAACAGAAAATGATGAGTCAGGGTGACCATTTTCAGAGTATTAGAGCGGCTGCAGCACGGGGTTTAGAAAGGCAAGCGAAAACAATGCTAGACCGATCAGAAGCGAAAATGAAGGCGCTCGATGTTGGCGATAATGTTCTCATACCAGTATATACCATATATGTGTGATGTTTGAAGAATACACATTTGATGAAAATTCACCTGTCTGTTTCGTGTCGTATGTTAAATAAGCGTTATTTTGTATCTTGTTTTCTTTTGTGTTTATTCTGACTTGCTTTCAGTAGCACTGCTGTTTCGGTCATTTCAACAGTCTTATTACACAAAACATGCACAAGACGAGTGACGTATTCAATACAAGCAGTGAACATGGATGTACAAAGCTGCAAATACAACAGGAACGTACAAAATCCATTACCTGGGAATCCTTAGAAAGAGAAACTCTCCTCTCTCTCTCTCTCCTCCTCTCTCTCCTCTCTCTCTCCTCTCTCTCTCTCTCTCTCTTGTGATATGAGCCTGTCAATCATTAAAATCATTCCTACAAGGCATGTTCTCAGCGAGAGTGGTATGCTGAAATAACAACAAAAGAACAAAATTTGGAAAGAGAGGGGTTGTCCGCCTTTTTTTGTTTCTTACTCTTTCTTTATTTGTCTGTTTCCTTCTCTCTTTCCACCTCGTTTTTTTTTTCTTTTTTTCTTTTTCATCGTTTCCGTAGTTTTTTTTTTTTTCGTTCCTTATGTTTACGAATAGTTTCAATTAAAAAAAAATGTTGGTTCTTGGCTTCGGTTGTCTGGAACCAATCACACTCGATCTCGAAGGCGGTCAGTCGAAAAGATGCATTTCCATGACGACGGGGTAAAAAATTGTCAGCAGGAAGATGAAAAGCATCTTTTTTGGCCCGCGAATGTTTGTTGTACATAATCCTGGTTTGCTGCATTTCTAGCCGAGATGTTCTCCTCGCAACCATTGCTGGATTTGCTGGAGAGGTATTTTTTACTTTCAGTTTACTTTGTGCAGTTTCAGACTGGCATTGGAATCATTTTCTTCGACATGTTAGAGGTATGTTACAATGAGACTGATCTTCACTTCCAATGTGTGTTGTCCATCCGTTAGTTCCACAGTTACCGCCAAGGACACAGACAAACAGAGTACAGGACTAGACACGTTGTTTTTTTTTTGTCTGTGTCCTTGGCGGTAACTAACCCCCTCTCTTTCCAAATGTGGCTTCATTTTCAGCCCCCAGTCACTCCGTTTGGAAACTTAACAAAAGAACACTTTCCCCTCTGTAGTTCATTCAAGTCGACACTATCAATTAGCTCGTACTTGGTCTCTGTTCCTGCTAACAAGATTAAAGCTCGGTATCCCGGCATGAACATCCCATCCATTGCAACAACAAGAATATTTTTTGTTTTGTTTCAGGACATATCAAATGTTCTTTTTTGTTGTTCGGTTGTAGAAACGGAAAATATTTCATGCTTGTATTCCCCGTCGCAAACACTTGATGGAAAAGTTTTTTTTTTTTAATTAATTAATACCAGACGATTTCTGAATCGTCCATTCTGGCTGCGAACGAAACCAGCACATGTCTCCAGTTTGGCAACGTAACATTGTAACATTAAAATGAGACGGTTGTCGACCGTCTGAGACGTTTGATTTACATCGGCGGTTTTCCCCACAGTGTGAATGTTTGCTTTGTTTCTTTACTTTCTCTTTCATAGTCCTTTTTGTGCTATGATTTTTACATTTTTCTTATCTGTTACACCGAGCAGTTTGACATTGCTCTTTAGTGATGTGTGAAGTTTATGACAAAGAAAATATTCCCGAGAAATAAAGAAGGGTTTCAAAGGGAGGCAAACTCCTATTATCCTGTCTATGGAGTCAGTGTGCTGGAGGATGTTCACACTGAATTATGTGGCATCCTCAACGTTGTAAAATAAATGCCGTGACACGATTATTCGTTATTTGTTTGCCAATGGTAACAAACTGTTGTCACTCGTCGTGTGGGCTTTCCGATGGAGACTATCAACATGAACGAGGGACACTTCAACGACATCGTGACGCTCAGTCAACAACTGCTGTGTCCAGGCATCAGCAGGGAGGAGTCGCAGAGCCTCTACAATAAACGGGCTGCCCTTGGCACCTACGTCAAGGTAAGATAAGCACTGACCTGGCTGCGTTTCTGTTTAGGGTCTGGTGAGGCGAGCAGTGCTCTTGGCGTGTGTGCTCGGGACAAGGTCCAAGACCATTGGCATTCAGGTTCATGGCGATCTCTCTCTCTCTCTTCCTTTGCCCCCTCTTCCTCTGTCAAGTCAATGCCTTGCAGCTGCCGTCAGAGTACTGCGGTTCACCCTCTCTTCCATGTTCCGTGGCTAATTGTCGAACAGCACCCCCCCCCCCCCCACCTCCTCTCTCATAACTGTACCTTTATTTGTCTGTCTGTTCAGCTGTCTGTGTGGACATCATAGCAGTGGGGGAAAGTGAATGCAAGTTAGAAGTTGCCTCATCATTATATTCATGACATCACACAGATTCGAAAGGGAAAGAAGTAAGTAGAAAGTAGAATGAATGGTCAGAGAATTGTGGGAAGGAAAGTAGAGAAACTATCCTTAACAGTCTACAAAAATTGTTGTAGTACATTTTAAGGCAGAACCAATTATAGATCCTGCTCTAAAGCTTTTTATTCACTGGATCAAGTATGTAAGAGAAGTACAGCTGATTGTACTCCCTTGGCATCAAATAGTCTACAATTCTGTGGTGTTCTCACCACCAAGGGTTCAACAGCGGAATCTAACAGCATCCCAAAGCAGTCAGTGAAGAGCAGAAGTAAAACAAAAAGAAAATGTGGTAAAGAAAGAAGTTGCTGAAAACTAGAATCATATGTAAAGCGTATGAGACACAAGGGTAAATCTTGGAGCCCATGTCTCAGGATCCATTTGAAGATGCCAAGGGAGATCAAAAAGTGTCAACAGTCTGAGTGGTCAGCTCTACTATTAAATAACTCGAGCGTTGTCAGCAGCTAAGAACTGTGCAGAACAGCCTTTACTTGGATCTCCTAAGAGATGCAATCTCCCACCGGTTGACCAAACAAATAGTATGTTGAACAATGTAGTAGTAGGGGGAAACAATTGCAAGCTAACAATTCCTCCATCATTATTACGTTAATGACTTGGCACAGATTCGAAGGGGGGGGGAGGGGGGGGGGGGGGTACAGCAAAATGAGAACGAAAAGTCAGGGAAATATATCAAAATATAAAATCCTTCACTAGCAAGCCCATAAGACCATCGTGACCCATCCTGAAGACAGAACTATTCAGATTGCGTGCTCCAACAGATGCCAAGCATCCAACAGAGAGATACCATAGCCATTCGTGCATTTATTTGTCTAATCATCCAGCCACTACTTTTACCGTTCTATTCCTTGCTCTAGCTTAATTTTCGGTGATCTTTATTCATTCAAGTGTGCATTCTGAAGACCTTTGTGTTTTCTCTGTGTGTGCCAATCAGCTGTCAGCATTCTGAAGACCTTTGTGTTTTCTCTGTGTGTGCCAATCAGCTGTCGCATTCTGAGACATTGTGTTTTCTCTGTGTGTGCCCGTGTGTTCTCTTGTGTGTGCCAATCAGCTGTCAGCATTCTGATGGCCTGTGTTTCTCTTGCTGTGTGTGCCAATCAGCTGTCAGCATTCTGATGGCCTGTGTTTCTCTGTTCTGATGCCTGTGTCCTGTGTGTGTGCCAATCAGCTGTCAGCATTCTGATGGCCTGTGTGTTCTCTGTGTGTGTGCCAATCAGCTGTCAGCATTCTGATGGCCTGTGTGTTCTCTGTGTGTGTGCCAATCAGCTGTCAGCATTCTGATGGCCTGTGTGTTCTCTGTTGTGTGTCCTCCTGTGATTCTGATGGCCTGTGTTGTTCTCTGTGTTCTGATGGCCTGTGTTTCTCTGTGTTCTGATGGCCTGTGTGTTCTCTGTGTTCTGAAGGCCTGTGTGTTCT
>JAMYXO010003398.1:0-20291 GCA_033310375.1 Conus canariensis | reverse complement strand
AAAATTCTGGGAAATCTTGCACCAGATCGGAAAGACTGGAAGTGTTGTGTGTGTGTGTGTGTGTGTGTGTGTGTGTGTGTGTGTGTGTGTGTGTGTGTGGTGTGCGTGCGCGAGCGCGTAAGCGCGCGTGTGTGCGCGTGCTTGTCTGTTCGTCTGTCTGTCATTCTCCTTGTCTTTTCTTTATATGCATAGATTTATTGGAAAAAAGTTCTTACGGCTTGACTGTTTGTTTGTTTGTTCCGTTTCACATATCCCCCCTCTGGAATCATAGGTGTTAAAACACACACACACACACACACACACACACACCACACACACACACAACACACACGCGCGCGCGCGCGCAGCTAGAGAGAGAGGAGAGAGAGAGAGAGAGAGAGAGAGAGAGAGAGAGGAGAGCTGTGATTGCGATTTGTGCGGTGTAAGGTTAAGTTTGCATTATCACCCTATGTTATTTCGCAGATCTAACTCACTCAGATGTAACTCGCTCTGATCTAACACACAGTTTTGGCACGCTCTTTTGCTTGGGAAACCCAAACAGAATTTCCGCTTTAGGCCTACATGTTGGGCTGGGCCCGGTAGTCCGACGTTTCGATAGTCCGACACATCGGTAGTCCGACACCCCTCGTTCAGATGTTTCGATAATCCGACATTGTAAGAAAAAGTAGCGATAGTCCGACATCCCACGATTCCGACAATTCCAACTCGTTTCGATAATCTGACACACAACCCAGTTTTATAATTCCCGTTAGTCTGACATATTGAAAGTAAAATCCTCTCTCTCTCTCTCTCTCTCTCCTCTCTCTCTCTCTCTCTCTTCCTCTGATATTGTCAACATTTAACCCCACTTCCTCTGTCGCAAAAAGCAATGATACCCGAATGTGGTTTCAAAGAAGACCGTGTCGAACTATTGGCACAAAATAAAACATTACAAAACAAGTTTCGTTGGTCCGACAAAATTGTCGGATTGTCGAAACGTCGGAATCGTGATTTGTCGAACTATCGAAACGTCGGAATCGTGAAGTGTCGGACTATCGGATCGTGATTTGAAAGGATGGCGACGTTAATGCGAGGAGAACGGGGAGGAAAAGTTTTGATAAATGATGGATTCCGGTATTCCTTCCACCGCGAGAATTCTGAAGGAATGTGGTTTTGGCGATGCTGGAAAAGGCGAGAATGTACAGCAAAAATGACGACACGTCGATTTGATAGAGAACAAGAAAGGCCCGTCATCAGGATCATTGATACACACGAACACAACCACCCTTCAGAAGAGGAATTTATACAAAGGGCACTGATGAGAGAAGAATTGAGGGCAGAAGCCATAGAAGATCCAACACGTCCTGCAAGAAGAGTATTTGACACAGTGCTGGCAAGACATCATCGCAGAGCTGTTCAGGGGGGTGGGGACAGACCAGACGAACCTTCCTTCACGTCTGTGAGATCGTCAATATTAACTATCCAGAAGAGGGGGGGGGGGGGGGGGATGGCTGCTCTAGGCCAGGTCCAGTTTAACTCTCTAAGGGGGCTGTTTTGGGCCAGTGCCAGGTTAACTATCTAGGAGGGGAAGGGGGCTGTTCTGGGCCTTGTCTAGTTTAACTCTCCAGGGGGGCTGTTCTATGACGGTACCAGATTAACTCCCTTGGAGGGGGGCTGTTCTGGGGACAGGTCCAGTTTAACTCTCCAGATGGGCTGTTCTGGGCTGGTGCCAGATTAACTCCCAAGGAGAGGGTGTGTGTGTGTGGGGGGGGGGGGGGGCTCTTTTGTGCCAGGGCCAGTTTAACTCTCCAGGGAGGCCTGTATCAGGTATGGAGCCAGATTAACTCCCCAGGAGAGGGGGGGGGGGGGCCGCTCTAGGCCGGTCCAGTTTAACTCTCTAGCGGGTGGGAGGGGGGGGGGGGTTGGGCCTGTGTCAGATTAACTCCCCAGGAGGGGGAGAGGGCTGTTCTGGGCCTTGTCTAGTTTAACTCCCAGGGGAACTGTTCCATAACGGTGCCAGATTAACTCCCCTGGACGGGGGCTGTTCTGGGACAGGTCCAGTTTAACTCTCCAGAGGGGCTTTTCTGGGCTGGCGCCAGATTAACTCCCCAGGAGATGGGGGGAGGGGACTCTTTTGTGCCAGGGCCAGTTTAACTGTCCAGGAGTGGGAAGGGGCTGTTCTGGGCCAGTTTAGTTTAACTCTCCAGTGGGTGGCTGTTCCAATCTGGTGCCAGATTAACTCCCCAGATGTCTTAGGGAGCTGTTCTGGGCGAGGTCCAGTTTAACTCCCCAAGGGGAGGGGCTGTTTTGGGCCAAAGCCAAATTAACTCCCTGGGGGGCTGTTCTAGTCCTGTTGGGGGGCTGATTTGGCCTAAACCCAGATTAACTCCCGGGAGTTAATCTGGGACAGTGCGAGACTGACTCCCGGGAGTTAAACTGGGAAGGGGGGCAGTTTCACCACGTTACACCCGCACTGGTACTGAAGAGAGCAGAGAACAGCATTGTGGCGAACATGAGGCTGAATAGGGTTGGTGCCAGGACACATCCTTGCTTCACTCCGTTGGACACGGGGATGGGTCAGACACAGTGCTGTTTTCCACTACACGAGCCATCATGCCGTCATGGAAGGATCGAATAATCTTGACAAACTTCAGTTGGCAGCCAAGTTTGGACAGATAGCCCACAGACCCTCGCGACTGACGGTATCGAAAGCCTTTGTCAGGTCCACAAAGAGGATGTAGAGGTTCTGATTCTGTTCCCGGCACTTCTCTTGCAGCTGGTGAACAGCGAAGATCATGTCGATTGTCCCCCTGTTGCCCCTGAAGCCATACTGGCTCTCAGAGACGACATCGTCCAGCAAGTGGTGTATGATGCGATTCAGGATGACACGGGCCATAATCTTTCCTGCTATGCTCAATAGTGAGATGCCTCTGTGGTTGTCGCACGATGCTCTGTCGCCCTTGTTCTTGTACAGGTGGATGAGGATTGGTAACTAAGAAAACTATTACACAACTCAGTGCAATGGCTGAAAAATAACTAATGACATACTCAACACACAATTATTAACTATTTGTTTACATACAGTTCCCATATGGGCAGCAGCATACGCCAGTCAGAATGTGCTACCAAACATAAGATTAAGATTAAAATTATAGTCCCGTCAACAGCAGAGGTTATCTCAGGACTGTCACCACGTTTCAAACTACCACGTATATATGTTAAAAAAGGATTAAAAGCAAAACCTTACCCAACCCATTAAAAAAAGATTAAAAGAACCAATCCTAGGATTAAAAACCAACACATTGAAATCACTCACCGTAATCTGCAAAAATCAATACTGGGTATAGAAAATCTAACAACACCAAATTCACACACGATGAAATAAATTCACTTCTTTTAGGAAGTTAAACATATTGTCAGGGGGAACATCACGGAAAAGAATCTTCATATTATCTGCAGTGTAATGTTTCCTTCTAATGTCGTATAAATCCCAGCAGTCTAAAAGAATATGTTGGACAGATATCTGACTATCACAGGCAACACAGAAAGGCGGGTCTTCTCCCTTCAATAAAAACGAATGAGTAAAATAGGCATGACCCGTCCTCAATCTACACAATACTGTTTCTCCCTTTCGACCGCCAGCAGCTATGGGAAGATGTTCCTTTAAATCTGGACGTATTTGATGATGCTTTTGTTTTCTTGGAGGCTCCACTCCTCCTCCCATAAAGAATTGACATACGAAGCTATTTTGCCTTTTAAATCTGAAGATGGTACAAGCAGTTTAGAAGGACGAAGACGGACAGCCTCTTTAGAAAGCCGATCCACCTCTTCGTTGCCTCTGATCCCCACATGACCTGGCACCCTGGCCAACAAAATCTCAAAACCCCTTGAAACTAATGAAGAAAACATGGTAAAAAAACTTGATAAGAGCCGGATGTTTTATGTTTCTTGCTCCTATAGCCTCTAAAGCCGAAAGAGAATCTGTGCAAATAAGAATTTCCTAGACTGGGACTGCCTGATCAACTCCAAAGCCAAAAGTAGTGCAGTAAGTTCCGCAGTGTAAATAGTGCTTTCAGAGGGAATGTGTTTGGACATTTTTTCTCCCCAAGCTGGAACATATGCGGAGGACCCTACACCAACATCGGACTTTGAACCATCAGTAAAAATAACCACATGTTCTTTAAGGTTAGAACACATGTCTAAAAATAATTGTTTATAAATTAAGGAACTCGTGTTCTGTTTGCGCTGCACGGTTAAATCAAACCTAATTTCTGGAGACGAAAACGTCCAAGGAGGTTGTTGAGGAAACTTGGAAACGTCAGAGATGACCCCAACATCAATATCCACCTCCTCCAGAAAAGGAAGGATGCGAATACCGAAAGGAGGAATACTGGATGGACTTCTTTCATATTTCTCTTGGAAATGAGGATTCATAACACAGTCGTAGGCATGGTTGTTTGGTTCTGAAAAAAGCTGTGTGTAGTAATTCAAAGCTAATTTTACTCTTCTAAGAGAGAGGGAACACTCTCCTGCCTCAGCATATAGGCTATGAACAGGTGTAGTACGAAAAGCGCCAAGGCAGAGGCGAAAACCCTGATGGTGAACTGGGTCTAGGACCTTTAGATACGAGGCTCTAGCGGCGCCGTAAATGATGCTGCCGTAGTCCAACTTGGATCGAACTAACGCCCTGTAAAGATGGAGAAGTGTGCGTTTGTCTGCACCCCAATCCGTATGAGCCACTACACGGAGGATATTCATGGCTTTGAGGCATGATGTTTTCAACTTCTGAATGTGGGCTTTAAAATTCAATTTTTGGTCAAAGGTAACACCCAGAAATTTGGCTTCTGTGACAGCAGGAATTTTAGCCTTATCTATGAAAATTTCTGGTGGCGGGAAAAGTTGTCTGAAATTGTGAAAGTGGATGCACTCTGTTTTAACTGATGAAAACTTGAACCCATTTTCGACTGCCCACTGTTGGACTTTATAGACACACAACTGGAGTTGGCGCTGTACACCAGCAAATGTCTTTCCAGATGCATAAAGGGCAAAATCATCAACAAAAAGAGAGCAGTCTGAACCTTGGTTGACAGAGTTTACAATTTCATTTATTTTTATACTAAACACGGCTGGGGAAAGGATGCTACCCTGTGGAACACCCATTTCCTGCTCATGAATTTCTGACAATGTTGTCCCCACACGGACCTGGAAGGACCTGTCTGCCAAAAACTGTTCTATGAACACTGGGAGATTGCCACGGAAACCCATCCCATGGAGGTCTGACAGGATTCCATACTTCCACGTCGTGTCATAGGCCTTCTCTATGTCGAAAAAATGGCAACAACATGCTATTTATCTAAAAAAGAGTTTCGAATAGTGGTTTCCAATCTGATTAAATGGTCCATGGTAGAGTGATGCTTTCTAAAACCACACTGTTCCATGGCTAAAAGCCCATCAGTTTCCAATTTCCACATGAGCCTACCATTTACCATTTTTTCCATCACTTTACAAACACAACTTGTTAAGGCTATTGGACGATAGTTGGTGGGGTTTGAATGATCCTTCCCTGGCTTCGGAATGGGAACAATTACGGCCCTTTTCCATGAAGCTGGGAAAGACCCAGACGTCCAAACCTGGTTATAAACTTGAAGCAGAATGTTAAGACCTGAGTCAGGAAGGTGTTTTAAGAGTTGATAATGTATTTCATCAAGACCAGGAGCAGAATCATGACACGCCTGCAAGGCAGACTTCAGTTCATTTAGATTAAAGGGCAAGTTGTAGTCTTCTTGATTGGGTGAGGAAAAGTCAAGCTTCTTTTTTTCTGCTTGCGTTTTGATCTTTAAAAACGCGGTGGATTTTTGACTAGAGGAAGAGTTGGTTTCTATGGTGGAAGCTAGCAAGTTAGCCACAGCTTGTTTGTCAGTGATGAGTGTATCATCAAGTTTTAAATGGTGGATTGAAGGGCAGTTGTTCTTGCCCCTATTTTTTTTAACAACTCTCCAGATTTTCTTCTTGGATATGTTTGATGTGAGGGAAGAGCAGAAATTTCTCCGACACTCGTCTACTTCCTCTACAAACAAATCTCGCCTTTGCTTTTTTCCTCTGATAAGATTGAACATTCGGGGCTACAGGATGCTGAAAGACTGAACGTTGGGCCCTCTTGCGAACGTTGCAAGCATTCTTACAATCCTGGTTGAACCATGGTGTACCAGGTAATTGCGGACCTCGTTTTGTGAGTGGGATGGTATCTCTCGCACATGATAACAAAACATTAGTAAAGGACTCCGCTGGATCTTCTGATCGGAAGACGATTTCAGCATCTAGCTTATCAGTTATGGCTGAACGAAAGAAATCCCAATTAGCCCTTTTAAAGCAAAAATACTGAGGAAAGGAAACAAGTTCCTTCAAAATTGGAGAAAGTATTACAGGGAAATGATCGCTCCCGTGCAAATCATCGTGAACTGACCAATCATAGTCTAGAACCAATGAAGGATCACACACTGACAAATCCAAACACGAAAGAGTACCATTTGAAGAATGCATGTATGTTGGTGATTTGTCATTTAGACAACACAAGTCCAGTTCGTTAAAGATCTCTTCCAGCATGAGACCCCGAGGTGAGGAATATGAGCTACCCCAAAGGGGGGAGTGCCCGTTGAAGTCTCCCAAATAAAAAAGGACGTGGAAGCTGATCTATTAGATCAATGACTTGTTGCTTAGATATTGTACCAGAAGGAGGACAATAAATTGAACAGAGAGTTATTGTTTTATTGAAAGTAATCCTGGCCGCAACAGCTTGTAATGGGGTATTTAAGTTAACTTGGCTGAATAACAAAGATCTGTGAATAAGAAGTGAAACACCCCCAGTGACCCCATGGCCAGTATCTGTAGGTAAAGCAGGAAAACCTACTGAACTAAAGCCTGCCAATGAAAAATGTTTTCCTGGTCTCAACAATGTTTCCTGCAGCACAACAACACCAGGTTTGAGGTCAGAACACAACCGCTGGAGTTCCTCATATTGGGCATTAATGCCTCTTATATTCCACTGAATAAGGGCCATGACAATAAAAAAGAAAAGAAAATTACTCCATCTCATTGTCCTCATCACCTTCTATCTCCAAAGGAGAAAAGCGATTGGAAGAAGGCGACGGAGATACCACCTTCTTGGCTGACGAAGGACGATACTTATTTCCACCCCCAGATGGACGAGGTGGAAGAGGAGGCTCCATCAGAGGTCGACTTCTGGAGTTTTCCCCAGACAAAGAGGCTACCTGTGCAGCCTTCCCGGAGGGTCTGGGATTGGAGGAAGGGGGCTCAGACCATCGAGGAGTCCGGGGGGAGGTGGATATTGAGCCTCCACCCAAGGCACTGTTTGGAGTTTGCTTTCTTTTTCCACTTTCTTTCTGTACATGTTGAGGCTCCTGTTGCGTCTGCCGATCATGATGCTGACAGCCGGCCCGAGGTTGAACAGTCTCAGTCTGAACACCAACACTGACCATGCTCCCCTTGGCGACATCAGCATATGACTTGCTGAGGGAGGACTGTCTATTCTGCACAAGTTTCCTTGCCTCAAAGAACGAAATTCGATTCTCCGTGCGTACCTTCTGGATCTCAGACTCGGAGCGCCAGACTGGACAGTCCTTGAGAAAGCAGGATGGTTGCCTTTACAGTTTATGCAACAGGGCGGACAATCACACGGACCTTCATGCACTTGTTTTGAGCACTTGCCACACGCCTCCTGTTCTGTACACCTGTCCTTAATGTGTCCATACTTTTGGCATTTGAAGCATCGCAAAGGTGAAGGAATGTACATAGAGACGGGAACCCTCAAATATCCGACCTTCACACACACAGGGAGAGTTGTCGTACAGAAAGTTAGAAAAAAAGTATCTGTTGGCACACGGTCTTGGTCTTTTCGTGCTAGAACCCGGTGAACGTGGGTCACACCCTGGGAAGCCAGTTCCTTCTTTATTTCTAACTCGGAAACGCCTCTCAAATCACGGCACCTGATGACGCCCTTGCTTGAATTCAAAGTTTTGTGAGGTGTCACTCTGATTGGCCTGTCAATCAACGTCGTCGACTTGAGAAACAACTCAGAATGCTTCTGTTTTGCACATTCTATCAAAAAGGAACCGTTTCGTAGCTGTTTCATGGATTTGGGTACGCCGGAGAGTCCTTCTCCTCCTCTCGAAATAGCAAAAGGATTCAATCCATTCACCCCACAGAGAGGGCGAGCTTCGTCTACACCCTCCATCACCAACCAACAAGGCCAAAAACCAGATGCTGTCCTTATTTCATCATCAGAGTCTGAATCCAAGTTTGAGTCCGAGGAACAATTTCTTTTTCGCTTTTGTTGGGAGTGAGCCATAGTTTTGAGTTTTTAAAGTTCATCCCTGCCTACCCACCCACCATGGAGTCCAACAAGGGGCCAGGGTCAAGGGGAAATCCAGCTCTTGACCCCATCCAGGTTTCAGCAGGGATATACACCAGATAGAACATAACTAACCTATTCCACCAAGATCATGACACACCGCCGGGGACAGACGGTGAACACTTACAAGGTTTCCAAGGCCAGCCAAGAACTACCCAGTTTGACCCAACCTCACGTAGAGGCAGCCGATTGACATACACGGGCCAATGTATGCCACCCGTCTTAGAGGAGGTCCGAGCCAAAGTGATGTGTTGAGAACGGTAGGCTCTCTCAATCACCAGGATCTCATTCCCCCCCACTTACAGGATGCACCGCACGGCAAAACACGGTGGGTCTGAAGAAGACCGCAGAGAAAAGGAGAAGTGTTCCAAAGAAGGCTTGTAAGTAAAGATTAAAGTACAGAGTAAAGAGCCAGGTAGGCAGAAACTAGACGAAACAGAGGCTGCAGTTTCTGTGGGGAGATTTTATGGGGGAAAAAGAGATAGTAAAAGACACAGTAGGCAGAAAAACAGGAAAGATAAGAAAAAGGGGTGGGCTCAGGTTAGTCGAGAAACACCCCCGCCATGAGAAGGCCGGCCCATGGGCAACACCATCTGAATGTACAGCAATGCATAACACTTTTTTTTTTCTTTCTACAACTAATTTCAGATATTCATATTAAATTCATTAATACTGTCGATTTTCAGACAAGATCAGATCAACGATAGAAATTCTCTTAAAAAAAAAAGGTGGGGGGGGGGGGGGGGAAGGACTGATAAACATGCTACATAAGCGAAATGAAATGATAAACATAAGCAATTGTTGTGCAGCCAGAAACATTGCACAGACACACGGAAAAACTGGTCTACCTGTGTGTGTATAGAAAGATTTGAGAATGTCACTGACAGTTGCTGTCACAGTGAAGAACTGACAGCAATACAGTGCTGAGACAACACCCATGATCTTGGCATTATCCAATGCTTCCGTTAATTTTCTGCTCTCTCAGGCACACAAGACATAAATATATACTCACAAAATAGTAGGAGGAAGAAATGCTGTCTTATAGGACTGGATCCAGCTTTCAGACAGCACTGCCCAGGCAAGGTCTGCTGCTGCATTGAACATCATCCACAGGCAGGTCAGCAGCTTTAAGCTAGAAGAAGTGGAATTTCCGTTTGGTTTGAATTACTAACATCAAGCATCGTTCTTTCCAGATAAGTACATTAGGACCACACTTAAAAGTAAGAAAATCCACACTGTATCCTTAGATCAGAAGTCTCATGAGCCATCCCTTGAGTAATCATATAAAAATGATGAATACAATGCACTAACACAAAACCTAGGACATGCACAGTTTCATGGTGCAAATCATGTAGTCCATATACTCCTAATGAACAGAAAATCATAATGTACACCCTATTGATTCAATACTGTCAGTAAAACAAACATCTTGCAAGTAATTAAAGAGGGGGAAAACCACATGCATACCGAGTGAAAGTGTCATTTTCAGAGCTTACAATATAAATGCAAGCCAACCTGGAACAGAATGAATAACACTTTTTGTGCAGTGACTAAAACCAATTCATGAGATTATCACATTACACTATGCAATGAATGATGAAAATAATTCATGATGTAATCAACGCAATAGTAGAAAGAAACTCGTGGAGAGCGTGGCAGCAGAGAGTCCTCAGAAGAGAAGCCCCCTTCAAGCAAGTGTTTCGGCCCTTATCTCCTGACACTCTAGGGGGGTTGGGCCACACCCGGTTCATGACTCCGGATGTCCCTCTGCTGCCCCTTTTTTTTCCCATCTTGGGACGAGCCATGGCTGGGATTCGAACCCATGACCCTCTGGACATGCTCATTTTCCACTTAATGACTCGCGCTTTAACCACTGAGCCACAGGGACACCTGATATTTGTAGGGAAATTAAGCCTTATGAAGTTCACTTTTGTTCCTCCTTGACCAGATCCAGCTTGAACACCTCTCTGCCGCTTCTGCCATTGCTTTCAGGGCTCTGGTTTTTTCCTTCCCTGCAACTGAGAGCTGTTTCATGAGGCTGTATGCAGACGTTCCTACAAACCCCCTAGCTCCAATTTCTGCAGTGAGGACTTTGACCTGATAGCCTTCTCTCCTCAGGCTGTTTGCCAGATCAGCATACTTTTCAGTCTTGTAGATTTGAGCTGCCTCCATTCTGTTCTCATATGGCACCGTGAGCTCGATCATGATCAGCTGCTTGGTTGACTTAGAGTGGACTACTATGTCTGGTCTCATGCCACTCTTGCTGATGATCTCTGGGTGACTCTTCCATTCTGGGAGGTCTGCAGTGCACTCCCAGTCATCTGCCCCGTCCAGCAGACTCTGCCTGCATGTTTCGAGTGGCACTGTTGTTCTTGGCCATGATTTGCTGCCTCCTGCCGTGAAGAATGTTGCGGGTGCTTTTGGAGTCCTGATTTTCCCTTTTGTGGTGTTGGTACTAGCCCAGACTACTTGTACAATTTCTTTGAGCACTTGGTTGTGCCTCCATGTGTACCTTCCTTGAGCCAGGGCTACTTTACATGAGCTTAGGACATGCTCCACTGTTTGTTTTTCATGGCAGAGGGGGCATGCAGGATCGTCTGTTTTCCCCCACTTCACCAGGTTTGCATTTGAGGGCAGAAGGTCATATGCAGATCTGAGAATGAAGCTGATCCTGAGAGGGGCCATGTGCCAAATGTCATTCCAAGTGAGACTTCTTTGGAGTGCATTCTCCCACGTTGTCCATTGCCCTTGCTGGCTCTGCTGGACTGCTTTTTGGAGTCTTTTTTGGTCTTCTTCTTTTCTCATCTCCTGAATCATCATGTCTCTTTTGGCTTTTCCTTTGGCCTTTGACCACCATTCAGTTTTGGTCACCCCCAGTCCCTGTCTGTTGGTCTGTGTGTGTCCTGTTATTTCTCTGATCTTGAGACTTTCTTTTGCAGAATCCATCGCCTCTTGAACTTTCCATTTTCTGCCTGTCTTCAGCTGGGGCTTAATTGCTTCTACCACCTTGTCTCCTGAGTCCTCCAGCATGCTTTGAAGTCTGATCTTCCCTGCTTTGTATTCCTCCAGGATGGATTTCAGGGGTAGTTTCAGCTTTGCTTGGCGACAGTACAGCGCTATGTCAGTCAGACAGGGTGGGACACCAAGCCATTTCCTTGTGAACTTGTTGATTTTGGCTTCCATTGCCTCCACTATGCTGGTGCAGATGTCGTATATCATCAGAGGCCATAGCAGCTTTGGTATCAGCATGAACTGCAGACACCAGACCTTGTATTTGCCAGGGAGCCCACACTGGTCAATGGTCTCCAAGCCTTCCTCCGCCATCTGCTTGGTTTCTTTTGCTCTTTGTGTGTCTTTCAGCGTATCATCATACCATCTTCCAAGGCTCTTGACTGGTTCTTCTGTGACTGTTGGAATGGCCTGGTTGGCAACACTGAAGACCACAGATCCGGCCACTTTTCCTTTCCTCAGTGAGAGACTCCGTGATTTCTTTGGCTTGAACTTCATTCTGGATGAGGCAACTATGTCGTCCAGCCTCTCCAACACATGACGTGTCTCGTCTTCTCTGGATGAAATCACTGTAGTGTCATCCATGAAGGCCTTGAGAGGAGGCATCTTGTATCCATCGCCAAGGTCTGTTTGTCTCGCGTTGTTTGTTGCTGCTTTCAAGATGAGTTCCATTGCCAGCACGAACAGTATTGGGGAAATTGCACAGCCCATTGCAATACCCACTTCCAAGTTGATCCAGTCTGTTGTGTACTCCTTGGTAGAGAACCGCATTGAGAAGCCATTGAAGTACTTCTTGAGCATGTCGCGGATGTTCTTTGGCACATGGTACATCTCAAGAGCCAACTGTATCATCGCATGGGGCACAGATCCATATGCGTTTGCCAGATCAAGCCACACTACGTCCAGGTCTCTCTTTTCTGTTTTTGCTTTTTGGATTGCGTCCCAGATCATTGTGGCGTGTTCTACACAGCCCGCCACGCCTGGGATGCCACCTTTCTGGACTGACACATCCAAGTACTTGTTTTCCATCAGGTACTTGGTCAGCCTTGCTGCCATGACAGAGAAGAAGATTTTCCCTTCGACGTTCAGTAGTGATATTGGCCTGAACTGGCTAATGTCACTTGAGTTTTGCTCTTTGGGGATGTACACACCATCTGCCGTCATCCACTGGCCGCTGATCTTCTGGTTTCTCCAAGCCGATCGCAGCAGTCTGTGGAGCCACTCCAGCACCTTGGGACATTTCTTGTAAAGCTGGTAAGGTATTCCGTTTGGCCCTGGTGATGATTTGGCTCTGGCTTTGTCGACCACCTTCTTGATTTCCGCCAACGTTGGAGGCTTGCCATTGAACTGTTCCTCAGGTTGGTTGGCCACACCAGACCTTGAATGTCGAGTGGTGCTTTGCTCTGTGGGTCAGAGTATGTTTTCCTCAGATGCTGCTCAAGAACTCCTTTGTCCACACTTAGGGTCCCAGATTTTGGCTGCTCAAACAGTGTTCTGGCAAACTGGAAGGGGTCTCTGAAGAAGCGCTCTTGTGTCTTCTTCTTTTTGCTCTTCCTCTTCCTCGCAGATTCCGCTTTGCTGAGGGCACTGTGTTTTTCTTTCAGGTCTTTCCACAGTTTTTCCAAGCCTTGTTTTTCAGCTGGCAGTGCGGTCTTCATTTGCATCTTGAGGTTTTTCTTTTGGACCCTGATCTTGTCCATCTTTTCTTGGCGTCTGGATTTCTTTGGAGGTGTTTTCTCTTTGGGTAGTTTTGCTCCATAGGCGTCTCTACATGTGGCATACACAATGTCCCCATATGTGGCTAGTTTGTGTTCCAGGGTGCTTTTCCCTATCAGTGCATCGAGTCTTTGGACGATTTTTGCATCCAGTTTCTCCCAATCTTCAGTTTCGTTTGCTCGTGGCAGGTTGAGTTTCAGGCGCCTGGCATCGAGGGCCTGTGCAAATTCCTCATCCGAACCAACAGCGTGGATGTCCTTGGCACTGTGGTTTAAATCCTGGCCTTGGTCTTCCGACGTCTTATCTGCTGATGCAGTGCGCTGCTGCTCATTCAGATGAGTCTTCACACATCCCATCTTTGTTCTGTGGATCTTCATGCCACGGGTGGTAGCGAAACGCTTTCCACAGACACATGGATATTCCATTTGGTCCATGTTCATAGTCCGTTTGGGATTTGCAGTCATGATTGGTTGAGCACCGATGGATTCATCATTCTCTCCCCCTTTCGGTGAATCCTGGGAGCATCTTTTCCTTTTATTTTTAGTAGCCACATGTTTAAGGCAAAGTGGGGAGCCAGCCCACAAAGCCCTTGGTTCTGGTCTTTCCCAGTGTCCTCCGGTCTTTCCCGGACGTCCTCCGGCCTATTCCCGGAAGTCAATGGTTTACCCATGCATCAGTAGAAAGAAACTCGTGGAGAGCGTGGCAGCAGAGAGTCCTCAGAAGAGAAGCCCCCTTCAAGCAAGTGTTTCGGCCCTTATCTCCTGACACTCTAGGGGGGTTGGGCCACACCCGGTTCATGACTCCGGATGTCCCTCTGCTGCCCCTTTTTTTTCCCCATCTTGGGACGAGCCATGGCTGGGATTCGAACCCATGACCCTCTGGACATGCTCATTTTCCACTTAATGACTCGCGCTTTAACCACTGAGCCACAGGGACACCTGATATTTGTAGGGAAATCAAAGTCATTCACAGCTTCTGTCACAGTCAAGAATTGGCTGCACTATAGCACTATGACAACACACATGATCTTGGTGTCATCCAAAGCTTCTGTCAAAGTTGACACATTTTCTGTTCATTTGCACACCCCCCATCCCCTCCTTACCTCTAAACACATGATAGTAAGACCAAGTGCTCCTTCATAACACCAGATCCAGCTTTCTCAGAATGTCACTCAGAAGAGGTTCCATGCTGCATTAAACAACAGTTGTAGGCAGATTGTCATCATCACTGTAAAACATTAAACATCAGTTGTAGGCAGATTGTCATCATCACTGTAAAAACATTAATTAAACATCAGTTGTGGGCAGATTGTCATCATCACTGTAAAAACATTAAACATCAGTTGTAGGCAGATTGTCATCATCACTGTAAAAACATTAATTAAACATCAGTTGTAGGCAGATTGTCATCATCACTGTAAAAGATTAAAACATCAGTTGTAGGCAGATTGTCATCATCACTGTAAAACATTACACATCAGTTGTGGGCAGATTGTCATCATCACTGTAAAACATTACACATCAGTTGTGGGCCGATTGTCGTCATCACTGTATAACATTACACATCAGTTGTTGGCAGATTGTCATCATCACTGTAAAACATTACACATCAGCTGTGGGCCGATTGTCATCATCACTGTAAAACATTACACATCAGCTGTGGGCCGATTGTCATCATCACTGTAAAACATTACACATCAGCTGTGGGCCGATTGTCATCATCACTGTGAAACATAACACATCAGCTGTGGGCAGATTGTCATCATCACTGTGAAACATTACACATCAGTTGTAGGCAGATTGTCATCATCACTGTAAAACATTACGCATCAGTTGTAGGCAGATTGTCATCATCACGGTAAAACATTAAACATCAGTTGTAGGCAGATTGTCATCATCACGGTAAAACATTAAAACATCAGTTGTAGGCAGATTGTCATCATCACCGTAAAAACATTAAAACATCAGTTGTAGGCAGATTGTCATCATCACGGTAAAACATTAAAACATCAGTTGTAGGCAGATTGTCATCATCACTGTAAAACATTAAAACATCAGTTGTAGGCAGATTATCATCATCACTGTACAACATTAAAGTGTATCTGACCTAAGATTTAGTTATCTGTCCGGGCTGACTGCTCGACTCGAGCAGCGTCGCCTGTGGCTTTAGAGACCGATGCAAAGCACAATTTCATATAAAATACAGCCCATATATTCCTTTAAAACAGAAAATTGTTATGTACATCCCAGTGTTTCTTCTGAAAACACTTTTAACTCTAAATAATTTCAATCCTATTGTTATTCAAAAGAAAAATTGGTATCTAAGAAAACTATTACACAACTCTGTGCAATGGCTGAAAAATAACTAATGACATACTCAACACACAATTATTAACTATTTGTTTACATACAGTTCCCATACGGACAGCAGCATACGCCAGTCAAAATGTGCTACCAAACATGGGCAACACCATCTGAGTGTACAGCAATGCATAAACTTTATTTGTTTGTTTTGTGTTTTTTTCTTTCTACAACTAATTTCAGATATTCATATTAAATCTATTAACACTGCTGATTTTCAGACAAGATCAGATCCATGATAGAAATTCTCTTTAACAAAAAAAAAAAAAAAAAAAAAAAAAAAAAGGAGGGGGGGGACTGATCAAAATGCTACATTAGCACACTGATAAACATAAGCAATTGTTGTGCAGCCAGAAACATTTCACAGACACAGGGAAAGACTAGTCGACCTGTACGTGTATCGAAAGATCTGAGAATGTCACTGACAGCTGCTGTCACAGTGAAGAACTGACAGCAATACAGTGCTGAGACAACACCCATGATCTTGGCATTATCCAATGCTTCCGTTAATTTTCTGCTCTCTCAGGCACACAAGACATAAATATATACTCACAAAATAGTAGGAGGAAGAAATGCTGTCTTATAAGACTGGATCCAGCTTCCAGATGGCACTGCCCAGACAAGGTCTGCTGCTGCATTGAACATCATCCACAGGCAGGTCAGCAGTTTTAAGCTAGAAGAAGAAGTGGAATTTCCGTTTGGTTTGAATTACTAACATCAAGCATCGTTCTTTCCAAATAATTACATTAGGACTACACTTAAAAGTAAGAAAATCCACACTGTATCCTTAGATCAGAAGTCTGATGAGCTATCCCTTGAGTAATCATATAAAAATGATGAATACAATGCACTAACACAAAACCTAGGACATGCACAAAAAATTGATAACACTTGACTGGGTCTTTTTCAGAACAACTATATAATTTGAAGATTGGTGGTAAAGACCGAAACAAAAAGGGGGGTCAAAGAGAAAACAAAAACAATGCAGGCCATAAAACACTTTCTAAAGAACAGCACCTTTGACACTGACATCACAACCATCCTAAGGCTGGCAGAGTTGGTCCTGACACTGAACAGTTTCTGTTTTGGTGATTGCCACTTCGTCCAAACTCGAGGGGTGGCTATGGGCACCAAGATGGGGCCGAGTTACGCATGCCTCTTTATGGGTTTCATCGAGGAGCAGATACTCTCTTCATATCCTGGATGCATCCCTCCATTCTTCAGACGCTTCATTGACATCATAGGTATCACCACAAGCACCAAGGCTGAACTTCTAGATTTCATACACTTTGTGTCTTCATTCTACCCAGCCCTGAAATTCACCTACACCATCTCTGAAACAACTGTATCTTTTCTAGACATTCAAGTGTCCATCACCAGCACAGATCAACTGAAAACATTAGTGTTCTACAAAGAAACTGATTCACATTCTTACCTCAAGTTCATATCCAGCCACCCACAGTCTACCAAGAAGAGTATCCCTTACTCTCAATTCTGTCGCCTCAGAAGACTGTGCAGCAATGATGATGACTTCAAACTGCAGGTCAACTGGATGTGTTCCTTCTTCAGAAGGCGAGGATACCCTGAAGCAGTCATCGCCGATGCCGCCAATCGTACCCTTCGCACCCCCAGAACTCAGGCCATGACCCCAACTCAGAACAAAGATCAGTCAGACCGACCAGTCCTTACTCTGACCTACCACCCACACAACCTCCCAGTTAAAAACATCATTGTGAAAAACTTTGACATCCTGCAAAAAGACCCCAAACTCAAGTCCACCTTCGACAAACCTCCACTAGTGGCATACCTGCGTGACACCAACCTCAGGGATCATCTAGTACGAGCCACTTACAAAGACTCACCGAGCAGCTCTCCACCAGGAAAACCACCGCTGCAACGAACCTCGATGCAAAACCTGCCCCTTTTTAAATACAACCACTAACACCTTCAGGGGCCCATCAGGCAAAAGTTTCACCATCAGATCCCCCTTCACTTGCCGATCTTCCAACCTTGTGTACATTCTTTCATGCAGCCTCTGTTCCAAACTCTGCTGTGGTGAGACCCTACCGTACCCTGGATGATAAGATTCAGGGAACACCTCCAGGCTGTCAACCTGAATAAGGACACCCCCATAGGTACACGTTTCAATAGCCCTGGACATAACGTGTTTCATATGTCAGTCTCTGCTGCTCACCAAAACCACTCAGATGCCATACACCGTAAATTCCTTGAATCATCTCTGATCTCTAGGCTAGGGACGCTCACTCCCCATGGACTGAACATCAAGGACTGAGGTGATGGAGTCACCATTTTAGCTATACAATGTGGACTGCCTGAAATTTTTTTTTTTTTTTTTTGCCCAACATGCCGGCAGCTGGGATAGGGTACATAGCTTGTTTGTGGTCTTCAGCACTACCCTACCCTTGTTGCTTTTCAAAAAGTTTTTTGAGGTTGAAAAAATTGTTTGCGGTTGTGCATGTATATATCGTATATATGCCGAGACACCCTAAGGTATGCATATCTTTATGAGTTATAAACGTGCTTCTCCCCCCCCCCTTCCCCCTGCCCCTTCCCCCCCCCCCTCTCCCTCTCTATAATGGTAGGTGTGTGGGGGTGGGTGATGCCGGGAGGGCGGGGAGCGCGCGCGCGTGTGTGTGTGGTGTGTGTGTGTGTGTGTGTGTGTGTATGTGTGTGTATGTGTGTGTGTGTGTATGTGTGGATGTGTGTGTGTGTGTGTGTGTGTGTGTGTGTGTGTGTGTGTGTGTGTGTGTGTGTGTTTTCAAAAAAATTTTTCAATTTTTTTTTCCAAATTTCTTCAAATTTGTTGAAACAATTCCTGTGTCCTCACTTGAAAAAGGCTCTAAGAGTCGAAACGTTGTGTATTGTTTTTGTTTTCTCTTTGACCCCCCTTTTTGTTTCGGTCTTTACCACCAATCTTCAAATTATATAGTAGGCCATGCACAGATTCGTGGTGCAAATCATGTAGTCCATATACTCCTAATAAATAGAAAATCATAATGTACACCCTATTGATTCAATACTGTCAGTAAAACAAACATTTTGCAAGTAATTAAAGAGGGGGAAAACCACATTCATACCGAGTGAAAGTGTCATTTTTAGAGCTTACAATATGAATGCAAGCCAACCTGGAACAGAATGAATAACACTTTTTATGCAATGACTAAAAACCAATTCATGAGATTATCACATTACACTATGCAATGAATGATGAAAACAATTCATGACATAATCAACGCAATTAATTATTATCAAAGACATTCACAGCTTCTGTCACAGTCAAGAATTGGCTGCACTATAGCACTATGACAACACACATGATCTTGGTGTCATCCAAAGCTTCTGTCAAAGTTGACACATTTTCTGTTCATTTGCACACCCCCCATCCCCTCCTTACCTCTAAACACATGATAGTAAGACCAAGTGCTCCTTCATAACACCACATCCAGCTTTCTCACAATGTTGCTCAGAAGAGGTTCCTTGCTGCATTAAACAACAGTTGTGCGCAGATTCTCATCATCACTGTAAAAACATTAAACAACAGTTGTGGGCAGATTGTCATCATCACTGTAAAACATTAAACAACAGTTGTGCGCAGATTCTCATCATCACTGTAAAAACATTAAACAACAGTTGTGGGCAGATTGTCATCATCACTGTAAAACATTAAACATCAGGTGTAGAAAGATTGTCGTCATCACTGTATAACATTACACATCAGTTGTAGGCAGATTGTCATCATCACTGTAAAACATTACACATCAGCTGTGGGCAGATTGTCATCATCACTGTGAAACATAACACATCAGTTGTAGGCAGATTGTCATCATCACGGTAAAACATTAAAACATCAGTTGTAGGCAGATTATCATCATCACTGTACAACATTAAAGTGTATCTGACCTAAGATTTAGTTATCTGTCCGGGCTGAATGCTCGACCCGAGCAGCGTCGCCTGTGGCATTAGAGACCGATGCAAAGCACAATTTCATATAAAATACAGCCCATATATTCCTTTAAAACAGAAAATTGTTATGTACATCCCAGTGTTTCTTCTGAAAACACTTTTAACTCTAAATAATTTCAATGCTATTGTTATTCAAAAGAAAAATTGGTAACTACAAAAACTATTACACAACTCGGTGCAATGGCTGAAAAGTAACTAATGACACACTCAAAAGACAATTATTAACTATTTGTTTACATACAGTTCCCATACGGGCAGCAGCATACGCCAGTCAGAATGTGCTACCAAACACTGGGGAACACCATCTGAGTGTACAGCAATGCATAAACTTTTGTTTCTCTGTTTGTTTGTTTTTTTTGCTTTCTACATTTAATTTCAGATATTCAAATTGAATTCATTAACATTGCTGATTTTCAGACAAGATCAGATCCATGACAGAAATTCTCTTAAAAAAAAAAAAAAAAAAAAGGAGGGGGGGGGGGGGGGACTGATCAAAATGCTACATTAGCACACTGATAAACATGAGCAATTGTTGTGCAGCCAGAAACATCGCACAAACACAGGGAAAGACTAGTCGACCTGTACGTGTATAGAAAGATCTGAGAATGTCACTGACAGCTGCTGTCACAGTGAAGAACTGACAGCAATACAGTGCTGAGACAACACCCATGATCTTGGCATTATCCAATGCTTCCGTTAATTTTCTGCTCTCTCAGGCACACAAGACATAAATATATACTCACAAAATAGTAGGAGGAAGAAATGCTGTCTTATAAGACTGGATCCAGCTTCCAGATGGCACTGCCCAGACAAGG
>JAMYXO010003397.1:0-20298 GCA_033310375.1 Conus canariensis | reverse complement strand
ATGAATTTTTTTATGATTCTTAAAATGAAAAAAAAAAAAAAATGACTCGCCACCCACTCAATCAAATGATGACATTGTATTTAAGATCCTTCAACATGCAGAATGTAACATTTCAATATTCTTATAATGTATTATTTTTCTTTTTTATAATTCTTTTCCCGTCAAATTTTCAATGTTTCCCGCGATGAATTTTCGAAAATGTTTTTTATTACAATTTCATAAACTTGATAAAACAGCGCATTTTGTCTTTTCGCTATTTCCCCTGGAAAATGAACAGTTTGCCCGCACTTTTTTAAAAGCTCAGGGGCAGAAAGTTTTTGTATAAATAATATGTCTACATGAGGACAAGGAGTTTTCGTGGATGTTTCACATTAAAACCCATTTTTTGTTTGCATTAAAAACCCAAAACCCTAAACCCTAAATTTTTGGTAATTTTTCTGTGCCATCTTTTTGTTTGCTTTGAAAATTTTTAGAATAAAACCCCTTAAATGAAAAAACCCACGATATTTTTCTTTACTTTCCATATGAGTCCCAATTCTTTTTTAAAAGAACAAAAAATGTCTTAAAATTTCCCGAAATGAACTGTGCTTTTTTCCCTACTTTGAGTCATCCACACTTTTCAAAACCCCCTGTTCTGAAAGGACTTTCTTTATTTATAACCCCAGTTTTTTTGTACCTTTTTTCCATTTTAGAAGCTTTTATTATGGGTTTGCCTGCTCAAACGGGATGGGGTAGTTTTCAAATCTTAACCAATATTTAATAATTTCAAAATTTTTTTATTAAAAAGGGTTTGCCCATTTTCCATATAAAACGGTGGGGTGAATGAATAGGTACTGAAGGAAACGCTTATAGTTTATACTTTTTCCCATCTGCGAATTTATGTAACCCCCAAATTTAGTCTAAGTAAGAAGGGTTTTTATTGTATATAAACTTTTTCCCCAAAATATCCCAAAGTTTTACATTTTCAGTTTTTAGGGGTTTTCAGATTTAAAATGTCCCTTTTTTTCCCTTTTTCAGAGATTCTTCCATGCGTAAGGAAATTTAAATTTTTGTTGAAAATCTTTCCCAAGATATTTATATAATTAATATTGAAATGTTTTCCCATCAAATTTTTTCATAATGTAGGGGGCCCCCCAAATTTTAAAGACACATATTGTCTTATCCAAGTTAAAGATAAATAAACGGGGTTTCTTTTTTTCAATACTTTAGTTGGTTTTTCAAACTAAACTGTGGGGAAAAGAAAAACATATAGTAAATGTAAAATTAATTAATGTAGGTATATTGAAAACCCTTTTCCTTTGGGGGGGCAATTCCCCCCAACCCTTGTTTATGAAAAAAAAAAACAATGTGGACTAACATGAGAGAGGAAGAGGAAGAGGGGAGAAAAGAGAGGAAGGCAGACAGACAGACAGACAGATAGAGAGAAAAAGAAGAAGGCGAGAGAGTGTGTAGTGTGTTGAGAGAGAGAGAGAGAGAGAGAGAGAGAGAGAGGGGGAGGGGAGAGAGAGAGAAGAGAGAAGGGGAGAGAGAGAGAGAAGCATAACATTTTCCCTATAAACCTTAAGTGGACAACAGCACACACCACCAAAACAACACACAAAAAACACCCAAAAAACCAACAAAGACACAACAATAAAAACACGACACACAAAACACAACCCCAAAACACACACAAAAAAAAAACACAGCACACACACAAAACTTGCAGTGCGTGACTGCATCCTAGACATTACTATGGTATGAAGAGAGAGGAGAGAGATTTATATAATATATAATATATAATTTAAAAATATAAATACAGACAAAAGAAATAGAAAGAGACAGAGGCATAAAAAAAAAAGCCCTTATTAAAATGTGTGTTTTAAATTAAATAGAGTGAACCTGTCAGTATTACTGTGATGAATGGGATACGGCCCGTAAAAGGCTCGGGAAACCCCCGATCCCCTGGGGCTCACAGAGAAGGGGGGGGATTTTTCTGTGGGTTTCGATCAATCTCTACGTAGGCCCCGATAAGGGACCCCCCCGGTCCTTAAAATGTTCGCATTTTAAGTATTCCCGTTTATTTGTTTTGGGGGTTTTCCCTCCCTTTTATCTTTAAACGAACCCCTTCTAAGTTGAGATTTTTTTCCCCCCTCCCCCAAATGAGAAAATGTAGAGCTTTGAAAACTTTGCCTTGAAGGCTAACCATAAATGCTGTACCAAAAAAAGAGAGTTATAGAGGTCTGAACCCCGGCTGAAGCCAACGTTGTTTCACGATTAAAGATTGAAAATGGTCTACCTGCGTTGAAAAGACCCTTTACAATTGCTTTAAGAGGCCAAGTACCAACATTCGATCAGAAAATGCAGTTGGTAAAAATTGGCAGGAGCAGGGGGACAGAGTCAAAAGGTGTAAGAACTATAAAATGCCCCATTCTGGTCACCCCCCTGCCCGCTCCCAAGAAAAAACCGGTTGGAGAGCTGCTCCCGGGGGGGATCCCGAATAGGCATTTTTAGTTTTTTTAAGTAAAAATAAAATTTTAAATAAATTTTTAAAGATTCAATTTTAAAAGTACTTTAAAAAATTTTTCAAACAAACTAATGTGTAAGGGTTATCTTTTTTTAACATAATTTTGAAAACTTTTGAGACTTAAATTTTTGCTTAAACCTTCGTTTTTCTTGGAATTTTTTAATAAATGTTTTTTTTCATAATCATCAAATGGTTTGTCTTTCATATGAAATAAAATCAGTCTTTAACTTTCTCTAAAGTTTTTTAAAATGATTTATATTTTGACAAAAAAATACCCCTTACCCCAGCTGTCTTCCACTAAACCCGTTTCGGCCGAAAGTTTTAAAATAAATATGCGGGTTTCCCCCAAAAGTCTGAAACCCCATGGGTTGATGTAGTTTTTTGGAAGAAAGAAACACGCGTAAGTCACACCGAGCGCCCGTTTACAAACTGTGAGTTCCCCCATGTTTGAAAAAAATCAATAAAAACCTCGCGCGCCCCTGGTTCTTTTCTACCGGGTCGGGCGGTTGTCCGCACAGCGGGGTGGCTAACACGTTTTTGCTATAGGTGAGCTGCCCTCTTTCTTGTTCTTCATCGCGCTTTAAATAGTATTGAGGCCAAACCCGACAACAATCATGCTCAGCGCCCCGGGAATCCCGTTCAGTCACAAACAAGTGGCTGTACAAATGAAGTGGTCCCACCAGTTCCACTTTTCCCCCCCTTTAATTAAATACCCCCAAAATCTTAATTAAGTCACCCCCAAATTTAATTTAAATAAAGTCTTAATTAAGTTCTTAATTAAAATCACCCCCGTCCTTTTTAAGTTTCCCCCAAATCTTAATTAAGTCACCCCCAAATTCTTTAAACAAGTTACCCCAAATTTTCTTTCTGTTCTTAATCAAGTGTCATTAATTTTATAAGTCGTCATCAAATTTATCAAGTTTTTTTAAAATTTTTATCAAGTCGTCGAAGTCGTTATCAATTTTTTTTAAAGCCCTTATAATTTTTTTTAAAGTTCTTAAAATTTATTTGATACAAATGGATCAAAATGAATTTTTTTGGGGGCATTTTTGGTTTTTCTTTTTTTTTTAGATTTTGTATTTAGTGGCTGTTTTTTTTTGGGTGTTTGGTTTTTGTGTCTTTTTTATTTTTTTATAAAGAAATAACCCCCCCCCAAAAAAGCAATGACGAAAAAAATCCCAATCTTTTAATCCAAAAACCCATATGAGTTGCGGGACTTGAAACAATTGTTCTTGTTGTGGCTCGGGCAAAACTGGTGTTTTTTTTAGGGTTTTTTATGTGATTGAAATTTAAATTTTTTTTTTTTCCCCTCTGCAAATTTTTTTCCCCTGTTTAATGCCCCCGGGTTTCTTTGAGGGTCATTTCCCCATAAAGTTTTCTGCTCGGTCATTTTAAGAAAATAAAATTATAAAATTTAAAGTAATTAAATAATTATGGGACAATAATGTTAAACTGTAATATAGTACATTCCCTGGGAGATTAATATTTTTAAAGGCCCGCGTTTAAAAATACATAAAATCTTGTTAAAACAATGGGGAAAACTACAATAGTTTAGTTACAAACTAAGAAAAAGTTTGTCCGACCTTTGACCCTTCTTGACCCCCGTTGCGCTTTTATACCTGTTGTGATACTTTTCAAAGTCTTGTGGGAAAGTTGAATTTGTTCTATGCGAATTCATTTTCCCAAGGGATGTTTTTTTTTTCCCCAAGCCGCCAAAGAAAACAGCCTTTTTTTTTTGGCGATAAAAGTTGGTATCAATTTTTTTTTTTAAAATAAGTTCAGGGAAATAAAACAGAGTTTTTGTTTTATTTTAAAAAAAAATATTATTTTATTTTTAAAAAAAAAAAACACCCAAAAAAAATGTTGCCAACCTCGTATACCCTTCTGCTGTTATTTGGGGGTCTAAATTAGGGTAACAAGTTTGGGAAAAAATTGTTTGAAAAAAACCACGATCTTGGAAATGATTTTTGAAGACCCGAAAGTTGATTGCGAAATTTCGCTTCGTTTGTACGAAAGACTTTTAGTTTTAAAAAGGAATAATTCAGAAAATAAAAATGAAAAAAATACATTTTAAAAAAAAGGTTCATCGTAATGAGATGGCGGGGGGGGCCCGTGGGCAAGCCTTGCTTTAGCGGAAGTAATTCGCGTTTAGTAAATACAAAATAACGATGAAGAAAAGACATAACAGAGTAGGGAGCAAAATGCAAAAACCCCTAAAAAAAAAGCAAAAAATGGAGATTTTTAGATTTTTTAACGAAGATTAAACAAAGGGACATGAGCTTCACATTTAAAGATTTTTGAAGGCAATAAAAGAATTTTTAGTAACGGAACAATTGAAAATTGCCCCCCCCAAAATTCAGGATTATATCAACCTCAAAAAAACAAAAGTGCAAAAAAATTTTTGTTTATTGTCTTTGGCATGCCCGTTGTGTATTTTTTGAAAAATTTGGGCTGAAAAAAAATGAAAAGATTATTATTGAAAAGGATATTGGAAGGGAACCCTGCAAATTAAAAAGTTAAACCCAAGCGCAGGGTCAGGAACAAACAGCAAAAGAATGGTTTTTTAAAAAGGATTTGGAAATTTACTACCGCGCCAAAAAAACCCACAGAGACCACACTTTGTAATATAACTCCCAAAAGACAATCAAAAGGGCCTTCTATTTACCCCCGATATTACTAGACGAAAAAGATTTTTTAAATAGCATTCGTCTTGAATAGCTTAAGATACAAAATGGGGAAATTAACAAAAAAGTGTTTGGTTGCTGTTCTATAAGTATATACCACAGGCCCCCCAATTATCCCCCTGATTCAAGTCGATGACGGAAAAGAATTTAAAGGGAAGTGAATCAAATTTTTGTTAAAAATAGAGTTACCATTAAAAAAGGCATTGGGTGTTCACAATACAGGGTTTTTTTTGAAAATTTAACAAAATTTTGAAAGACTTTTTCCCAAAATCACAAATATTGAAATTTCGCAACCAGAATTGGGGAAAAAGAGCCCCCATTTTGCGCGCAAGAATAAAAAGAATTAAAAACTAAAACCATACAAACAATCAAAACCAAAGAATAAATTTTATTAAACTCAACCACAAACATTACCATTTTTTTTAAAAAGTGAATCCCCTTTTTTCACCGGAGAAGGGGAAAGGGGACACCCCGCATCGGGGAAAACAGACCCCATTTGGGAGTGTTGTCCATTGAGAAAAAAAAAAAATTTGTAAAAATGAATCCGCCAGTGTATTTTTTAAACGAAAAACTGAACACAACAAAAGACCACCCCCCCGAAGATCTTTTGTGAAGGAAGAACTCCCGATAATCCCCCCAACACAGTTCCAGTTAATTTGGGCAAATACTTTTAAAGTTTAAAAGGGAAAAGGCCAAAAAAAATCATTTGCGTAAAAATTTATTATAAAAACAATGAAAAAGGGAATAAACAACCCATTAAATCCTAATTTTATGAAAAAATCAAAAATTTTGAAAAAATAAAAAATCTTAAAAACAAAAAACCACAAATGATCCACTAAAACGGGATAAAGAAATTACTGAAAACAAAATTGGCGCTTGACCAAATGTCCTCCGGGTGCCCAATTGCATATGATACTCTTTTTAAAAAAAACCTCTTTTTTGTTAGTGGGTCAAAAAGACCGTTTTTTTTACAACTGTTTTTTTTTTTTAATCACATCAGATTAGATCGTATTTTTGAAATTTTGAAAAAGTTTGAAAATTTTTTTTTTTTGAACAGTGTTTCTTTGTAGTTTAAATGTGTTTTATGTCTGACGGCAAAACCCACTGCGAGATATTCCCTTTGTTTTTTTGACAACTTTTTTTTTTGGGTTGAAAAAACTGTACATTTTTTTTCCTTAAAAACCCAAAAAACTCCTTGATCACCCCCCCCAGAAAAATTCCCTCCCCTTTATCTTCCTGAAAACCCTTCCTTTTTAAAAAACTAAAGCCCAAAAGGGGAATCTTTAGGGTAATCAGATTGTCCCTACCAACCCGCAAGCTTTTTTAGCCACTTCTAATTCCAAAGTCTTTTAAAAATCTTCAGTAGGATAAACTATAAAAAAAGGGAAACGTTTCTGTGTACAGAACCCCGGACCTGGATACAAGGGTTTAAATTTTCGTAAAGAAATTCAACATCAAAAGCTTTGATAATTCTAAAACAGTAAACCAAAAAAAACGGGTTTGTCCAATTGATTTTTTTTTTTTCATCATTATTCCAAAAAGTGATCATAAAATTTTAAGTTGATAATTTGGTTTTGACACCAGTTTAATTGTTGTTTTCTGTGCCAATCAAATTTCTTTGGCGCTTGTGCAGTTTTTTCCAAGTTTTTCCCAAAAACAGCTGTTTTTCATAACTTGAAAAAGTTTTTTCTGAAGCTTCGGATTTAGTTGAGATCAGTATTCTTCATGATGTAGGGTTTTTCATGAAGTTTTGATAAAATTCAATTTACGAGAATGCTTTAATTTTAAAACCATGTCTTAAATAAATTGGAGAAGTCTGAAATGAAGACTTAATTTTTTTTGTCACAAAGTTTAGGCACAAGTTTGGGGGTTTTGTCATTGAATTTTTAAAGGGTTTCTGCCGCTAATAAAATTCATTAGGTAATCTAAAGTTCATGAGGATTTTTCAAATCAATTCTAGAATGAGACCTCTTTAGATCAGTTCTAGAGTAGGTACCATTTTAAAAATTTTGAGTTTTTTTTTGAGCCCCGTGTACATTTTTTAAAATTTTAATGGAAGTGATTGACTCATAGCCCCCAAAATACAGATTGTTTGCATCTAATACATAAGAATTTGATTTTTGTAGGGTCTAAAATTAAGTATTTGTTTTTTGCTTTAAGTAAAGTGAGGCCCTACTAATTTCCCCCACGCAATCGTTTTTAATTTCCCCAAGCATTGTAGGTCAGTTTTAAAAAATAATCTGTGACCAGTAAATTTTAAAAAAGGGAACCCAAATCATCCCAGGGGCGAAATATAATGCGCAGGGTCTAGACTTAAGTTTCATGCAGGTCTTTCTTAATTTCAAAAATATCTGCAAAAACAAGTATTGCCATTAAATAGGCCATGGGAATCCCCATTGTTTTTGATAAATTTTTTCCACCTTCTTGAGCATTTCTGGGAATCAAATCACTGATGTCCTTTCCTCTAAGATACTAAAAAACGCGCCCCTTTTGCGGGAAATGTCCTTAAATTTCCAGCGTTCATGTACCCTAAAAGGGTAAACGCCCCTTTCTAATCACCCTTGGGTTTAAAATATTTTCCCTTATGGGCAGGACTTTAAAGGGACTAATTCTGATGGAGAGGAATAAAAGACTTTCCTATAATTGGCTCGTATTTAGCCTTTTTTAATCTAACTCTAATACTTTACCCTCTGACCAACCAAACCTCTCATTTTTGCTGCTTCAGAGAGTTCCCTACTATCTCTTCTTTGGGCACTTTTGGATAAACCTGAACGACATGTTTTTTTTAAAATAAAAATAATTTAGTATTGGATATCTTTTAATCTGTTTCTTGAATATTCAGCTGCGCATCATATATTAAAAACAAATGTACATTAAGTGGTTTATCACTCTCTTTTTCTTTATCAATTTGAATGTTTATTACGTCTTTAACTGTTCTCCCATCCCATGCAACTGATTACCCTCTGTTGACCTTAGGCAACCCATAAACCGTATTTCGTTGTTAAATATTCATCAAGTCTAACACTGTGAAGGTGTGGATCTTTAGACACAAGGTCTATTGTTGGACTTCTAGACCTCCTGCCTCCAAACAATTTTTTATTTCATAAAAATGATAATAAGGTGTTGGTATTAAGGGGGTGGGGGGAAGGGGGTTTGTGCCGCTGCCCCCATTTCCCCCGATAAATCAGGGTAAAAAAACAATTTCATCTTTGGGGTTTATTAAAAAAAATTTGCCATAAAAGGCAATAACTTTTACCTGGTATTAGGGGGGATCGTTAGTGGTTTTGTTCGAAGCAAAATAGTTGGCTTTATGGGAGCACTTATGGACATTATTGTTTAAGTTGGGTTTCTTTATATAAAAATAAAGAAAGTAATCCCAGGGCGTTAAATAACAAGTTCTGTTTTTCAATTATGGGGGGGTTTTATTCACCATGGGGGTTGGATGGGGGTTTTAGGGGGGGGTTGGATGGGGTTTAGAGGGGGGTCGGGGATTGGTGGGGTTTTTTTTTTATTGTATTGCTGGCTTAAATTTATGTTTTTTTTTCCGACCTTTCCTTTTTTAAACCCGCCACAAGGATTTATTTTATAGTTTATTATTGTTCCTATCTGAATCTGAGGTCAGAAGGCAGCTGTATAAAAGTGGACAGCAAAGTTACTTTCGTTTTTGGTATTGCAAAACTTTTTGGTCCCTTTTAATACTTGAAGGCAATAATTGCAGAATTAAAGAATCCTCAAAATTTTGAAAAATACTTTTTTTTGGCGTCAAAGCAGTAGAAGGATAAATTTGTTTGATTTTTTTGTGTTTGGAACCTAGCAAAACCCAAAAAAAAGTACAAATAGAGTGTTTATTCGTTCTTTTCCCTGTTTTGTTAGGTAGAAGTACCCAAAAAAAAAGTTGCCCTGCTGTTTTAGTTTGCTTAGGCCCCGGGGTAAACAGTAGGCCCTGAAGAAAAAGATGAAAGGGGGTTTCCAATAAGTTTATTTTTTGTGCACCCCCCAATAATAAAGAGTGCCTAAACCATAATTAAAAACCCAACTTTTTCTAAATTTTGTTTTGGTTAATATCAAATTCTTTAAAAGATCCTTTCAAAAGCCTTGAATCATTTGTTGAATGGTTTAAAACGTTTTGTCTTTGGTAATGGCCTTGAGTTAGATTTTAAAAACGTTGAAAGGTTTTAATAAAAAAAAAATCTATACCTACCCCCCCAAAGGATCAGGATGATTTAAATGATCAGCATCGACACTCCCCACCCGTTGAGCACAAAAACAGGAAATTTAAATGGTTTTGATAAAACTGATCGGGTGACTGAAAACTTTGGATGTAGTCTTTTTAAAAGGAGGGTTAAGATATTTTTAAAGGATATAATTTTTGAAAGGGTAGATGAGTAAAAAATGTCAAAGGGGGTTTGTTATATTTTTAAAATTGTAGTGCGGCCCCACAGAATATTTTTCATTGTATATTTGAAAGCAAATTTTTTTAAATTTTTTTAAAAGGTTGTAAAATAACAATCAAAAAGCCTTGTTTTTGAATATGATTTTAAAAAACTGCGGAACCCCAAAGGGGGCATCCAAAGAAATTTTTTACAAAGTCGTATGTTTTAAATAAGCAAACCCAAAAAAATAAAAGGTTAAAAAGTTGATATAGTGGAAATTGGAGCAGTTAAAGATGGTTATTGGGGGTTTTTGCTAAAAGAAGAATGGTAATTCGAAATTTTCTCAAATTAACAATCAAATTTGAAAATAATGTTGCATTCAAAAAATGAAGAAGAAGTGAAATTATTTTTGATGGGGAGTAGTAAAATGTTGGGTTTTGCAACTGGGAAAAACCCCATTTTTGGTTTTAGAGTTGACCAGACGAAACTATTATGGGGAAGAATTCCGCCGATTTGTTTAATTCTTATTCTAGTCATTTGGACGAGCTAAGCATGATAAAAATTATATGAGGGAAGGCCCTAACTTTTTTTAAAGAGTTTCCAGCGGGTAAAGTGTATTGGTTATAAAATTAAACGTTTCCCCCAACTTAATTTTTAAAAAATTTGTTTTGGGGAGGGCGTGTTTAATATAAAAAAAAGGACAAACGGGAAAAGCGTAATGGACAGGAATTTGTTTTAGAAATAAAATAAAAAGGGTGTACAAAAAATAATTTGTGGGCCAGAAGAATCAGGATTTAATTGGCCTGAGGGTGTGTAATTTTGAATTTAAAAAACCTTTCAGACTTTTAGGATTTAAAAAAAGGGAGATAGGATTTGAGGGTTTTTTAATAAAGTGGTTATTTTAAAACGAAAGAGGTTGGTGACAAAAAGGTTTCCTAAACTAGACAATGGAATGTAGAAGAAATAATCGGTAGTATGAATAAAAATAGTTCAAAAAAAGAAAAAATGGAATTAAAAATTTTTAGAATGGGAAAAAAAATTTTGAATTCTTAACCCCATTTACATTTTTTGCCCATCAAAAAAGTTTCAAAAAAGCATTAAAACTCTGGCCCCTTTTACATGATTTATGCCAGAGGACAACAGTGGGAAAATCGAAATAAAGGTTTGGGGAAAACAAAATCCCCCACAGAAGAAATCTTTTTTAAAAGAAAGCTTCTACAAAATTCGTTTATTCCACGCACAAAATTAGGAGCCCTTTACAATGATATTTAAAATTTCTGTTAAAGGATGAGGCAAAAAATGGAGTTGGGCGTCGTGAAATTTATGAAAGGAATTTTTATTCTGGCAAAACTTAGACGTTTGACAAACTTAAAGTACGCGTTGTTTTAAAATGGCGAGGATATTAAGGTATGACAAAAGAAAAAAAAATTGATATTATTTAAAATAGAAACGTCTTTCAAAACTGAACGGGATTAATTTACACATTGGGGCCTTAAGGTTTTTTATTTATGAAAAAGTTTTGAAGAGGTATGAAAAAAAAAATAAGGATTAGTTTAAAATTTTGTTTTAAAAAAATATGGAGAGACGACTTTGGTGTAATCCCGATTTTAAATTTATGAAAAAACCCCCTTTTGTTATTGATTTGTGGAAGACGGGTTTTGTGAAAAACAATTTTTTCCCTCGACCTATTACAAACGTTTATAGTTAAAATTTTGTCATATTGAATTTTTGTCCCAAAACCTCAAATGGGCAAAACTATCACGAAGAAGGTTTATATGGCAGATGATGAAATCTATTTAGTTTCCCCAGCAATAAAAAGAGTGAGTGTTTAGAACACTTTTTTTAGCAGTTTGAAAGGAAGCAGACATATTATTTAGATGATGTTTTGGAAAAGAGACATAGTTAAAAAAAAAAAACTTTGTCAAAAATGGTTTCAGTGGAAACATGCTGGGGTAAGGTGGGATTTTATTCAAAAATATAAAACAGTTTTTTTAAAAAATTAGGAACAATTAAAGACATGGGTTTTATTCACATGAAAAAAAAGAGACCTTTTGATGAAGTATGAAAGAAAAAAATGTTATTAAAAATTAAGAAAAAAAAAAGGTTAAGCAAAAACTAAAGTCTCAAAAAATTTTTTAAATTAGTATTAAAAACAATTAAACCACCATTATGTTTGTTTGTAAATCTATTTAAGTACTTGTTAAGAATTAGATGACTTGTATAAGATTTATTAAAATTTATTTTACTTTAGAGAGAACTATAAATGCCTATTTTGGATCGCCCGCCGGAGCAAAAGCTCCCAAGGCTTTTTCGGTTTGGGGGGGCGGAGGTGGGGACCCCGAAACGGATTTTGTTCTCTCCTGTGTACCAGTTGAAGCCAGGCAAAAGGGCGTTTTTGGTTTAAAGGGATGTTCAGTAGCCCGAACGTCAAACAGGCTGCAACCGGGGGAGGATGCGTTCCCCCGGAAAAACAGGTTAGTGATTTGAACTTGGATGCCCCCTTTTGAAAATGTTGATCACTAGGCTTTTTCAGGCAGGTCAGATTAATTAAAAGGGGGGGAGTTGATAATAGTGCAAGTGCTACAGACAGTAGCGCGGGGGGGGGGGGGGGGGGGGGGTTATCTGTAATCGATACCACATGGGTGTGTATATAAAAAAAACCCTTTTGGAGAGGTGGCAGCAGAGAGCCCCTCGAAGAGAACCCCCTTCAAGCAAGTGTTTGGCCCCTTATCTTGAATTAGGGGGGTTGGGCCACCCCCGGTTCATACTCCAGATGCCCCTCTGGCCCCCCTTTTTTTTTTTTTTTTTTTTTTCCCAAATTTTGGACGACCATGGTGGGTTGAAATGACCCTTGGACATGCTCATTTTCCCACTTAATGACTGGCTTTAACCCTGAGAAGGGAATGATATTTGTGGGAAAATTAAGCCTTAAATTTTCACTTTTGTTCCCCCCTTGAAGACCAGTTAACACCCCGCGGGCCTTTTTTTTATTTTGGTTTTTTTTCCCCTGAAATGGAGCTGTTTCATGAGCTGTAGCGAGTTCCTAAAACCCCCCTAGCCCCAATTTCGCATGAGGTTTGCCCTGATAGCCTTTTCCCCTCGGGTGTTCCCAGATCAGATACTTTTCGTTTGTAGATTTGAGTGCCCCCATTTTTTTCTCTATGGCAGTGAGTCGTAGATCAGCTGTTGGTTACTTAGAGGGGATATTTTTGGTCTCATGCCACTTCCGGATGATCTTGGGATTTTCCCCTTCGGAGGTTTGCAGTGCCTCCCAGTCATCCCCCCGTCCCGCAGATCTGCCTGCATGTTTGAGTGGCATGTTGTTTTTTTCCCAGATTTGTGCCCCCTCCCGTGAAGAATGTGGGGTGCTTTTGGAGCCCCTGATTTTCCCTTTTGTGGGTTAGTATCCCAGATATTGTAAATCTCTTTGAGCATTGGTTGTCCCTTGTTCCCTTTTGAGAGGGTATTTAAGATTGGGAAAATGCCCCACTGTTTGTTTTATGGCAGGGGGGGCATAGGATCGTCTTTTTTCCCCATTCACCAGGTTTGCATTTGGGGCAAGGGTCATAGCAATTGAGAATGAATGACCCCTGAAGGGGCCATTCCAAAATGTATTCCAAAGTGAACTTTTTGGAGTGCTTTCCCCCCTTTCCCCTTTCCCCCTTGTGGCTTGTGGTGCTTTTTGGAGTCTTTTTTGGTTTTCTTTTTTTTATCCCCTAAAATTAGTCTTTTTGGTTTTTCCCCTTTTGTTTTGCCCACCATTCATTTTGGTCACCCCCATCCTTTTCGTTTGGGCGTGTGTGTCCCTTTTTTTTTTCTGATCTTGAGATTTCTTTTTCGAATCCCTGCCTCTTTAACTTTCCATTTTTTGCCGTCTTCAGGGGGCTTATTTTTTTACCCCCTTGTCTCCGAGTCCTCCACATGCTTTGAAAATCTGATCTTCCCTGCTTTTATTCCCCCAGGATGGTTTTTAGTGGTGTTTTTGCTTTTTCTTGGCGCAGTACAGCGTTGTCATCAGACAGGGTGGGAACCCAAACCCTTTCCTTGTGAATTTTTTATTTTTGGTTCCCTTGCCTCCCTTGCTGGTGCGAGTGTATATTACAGAGGATAGGAGTTTGGTATCAAGGGAATGCAGAAAACCTTGTATTTGCCGGGGCCCCCATGGTCTGGTCTCCAAAACCTTCCTCCGATTTCTTGGTTTTTTTTGTCTTTGTTTCTTTTAGGTATCATCATACCATTTAAGGTTGATGGGTTTTTCTGTGATGTTGGAATGGCCTGGGTTGGCAAACTGAAGACCCCCGACCCCGGACTTTTTTTCTCGTGAGAACCCGTGATTTTTTGGTTGAATTATTTGGTGAGGCAACTTGTCGCCCAGCCTCTGAAGAGGTTCGTTTCCGGGATGAAATCATGTAGTGTCACCAAAAGGGTTTTGGAGGAGGCATCTTGTATCATCCCCAAGGTCTGTTTTTCGCGTTGTTTTTTTGTGTTTTAAGATGATTATTGCCAGAAAACATATTGGGGAAATTCAAGATTTTGAAATAATTCCCAAGTTGATCCATCTGTTGTTATCCTTGGTAGAAAACCCCGCATTGAGAAGCCATTGAAGTATTCTTGAGCTGTGCGATGTTCTTTGGAAATGGTAATTAAGAGCCAATGTATATTAGGGGACAAATAGGGTTTGAGATAAACCAATAGTCCGGTTCTCTTTTGTTTTTTTTTTTTTTGGATTGGTAGATATTGTGGGTGTTTAACCCCCACCACCCCTGGGATGCCCCCTTTTGGATAAAATAATATTGTTTTCCCAAGGGTATTGGTCAGCCTTGTCCCATGACAGAAAAGAAATTTCCCCCTTCGACTTCATATATATTGGTGAAGGTGATGTCATTGAGTTTTGTCTTTGGGGATGTAAAAAATTCCCGTATAGGGCCCCGCTGATTTTTTGGTTTTCCCCAAGCCGATGAGAGTGGGAGCCACCCGCCCTTGGGAATTTTTGAAAAGTGGAAAGGATTCCTTTTTGGCCCCTGGTGATTTTTTGGGTTTTGGTTTTTGTGCCCATTTTGATTTAACGTTGGAGGTTGATTGAATGTTCCTCAGGTTGGTTGGAACCGATTGAAGTGAGTGGTGTTTTTTTTGTGGGTAGGTATTTTTTCCTAGATGTGCAAAAGAATCCTTTGTAAATTTTGGTTGTCAAAAGTGTTGGCAAATGGAAGGGTCTTGAAGAAGCTTTTGTGTTTTTTTTTTGTTTTTTCCCTGCAATTGTTTGCTGAGGGGCCCGTTTTTTTTCTTTAGGTTTTACGTTTTTAAGTTTTTTTTAGGGGCATGGGGTCTTCTTTTGCATCTTGGGGTTTTTTTTGGGATGTTTTGTCCATTTTTTTTTGGGTTGGATTTTTTGGGGTGTTTTCTTTTGGGTATTTTGTATAGGGTTTACTTTGGGCTACAAATGTAAATTGGTATTTTGTTTTCCCCGGGGTGTTTTTATAGTGCATCGATTTTGGGCGTTTTTTGATCCTTTCCCCCAATCTTGTTTGTTTGCTCGTGGCGGTTGGTTTCAGGGTATCGAGGGCCTGGGAAAATTCCCACCAAACCAAACAGGTGGATGCCCTTTGGGCCCTTGGGGTTTAAACCCGGGCCCTTGGTCTTCCCCGACGTCTTTTTGTGAGCAGTGGTGTGTATTGATGAGTTTCAACATCTAATTTTTTGTGGATTTATCCCAGGGTGTACGAAAGCTTTCCCCAAAAACTGGATATTCCATTTGGTAGTTTCATATCCGTTTGGGGTTTGAGTATGATTGGTTGAACCGATGGATTCCAATTCTTTTTGGGAATCCCGGGGCATTTTTTTTTATTCTTGTAATGTTTAAGGCAAAGTGGGGAGCCAGCCCCCGAGTTGGTTCTGGTCTTTCCCCGGGCCTCCGGGTTTTCCCCACGTCCCCCCGGCCCATTTCCCCGGGAAATCAAAGGTTTTAAAGATAGTAGAAAGAAACTGTGGGGGGTGGACAGAGAGTCCCCAGAAGAGAAGCCCCCCAAAAAAGTGTTTCGGTTCCCTGAATTAGTGGGGTTGGGGCCCCCCCTTCATATGGAGTCCCTTGCTGCCCCCTTTTTGTGTATAATTACAAAAAGTGTTATAGATTAAAAAAGTGTTTATTGTTGAAAAAAGGAAAAAAGGGTTTTATATGAAATAGGAAAAAAAATTTAATAACTTTAGAAATGTGATGTTTAAGAGGATAAGTGTTTCCCCTAAAATATTTAAAGAAGGGGAAAAAATCACAAAATTTTTTTTAAAATTTGAAGATTAAATTTAAAGAAAGTATGAAAAAATGCTTGATTGGTTTAAGTACTATTTTGTTTTCCCCTTTGGGACAAATATATTTTTTTGTACGGTGATTAGGAAAAAAAAATTTTCTGAAGCTAGATTCCCCCGTTTTTTTCCCAAAGCAAACAAAACCCCAGATGGAAATTTTCGGATTCGATTTATTTTTTTATTTATGAAAAACAGTCTGCTTGTAGCCAACCCAAAAGAAAATTTGGGGGGAATATAATAATACATTTGATATCTTTGGGTTTTTGGTTTCCCCACAAACCCCTAGGAAATTCGGTTTTTTTGAAAGCAAAAATTTTTTTTTGTTTGTTTCATTTTTTTTGAAGGACAGGGGCCCCGTGAAAAAAAAGCGAATTAGGGAAGGTCCCCTCTGATATCTGTGGTCAAACAAAATGTGACCAAGGGGCATTGCACCCCGCATGTTGATGGATCCCCCCTGCCCGTCCTCAAACCCCAATTTTCTCAGGGATTGAAACAGGAGAAAAAGAAAAGTGAAAAGAAAAAATCGGGTATCTCTCTAAAAGTCTTAAATTCACGTGAAAAAAAAGTGGAGGTTACAATTTCGATTTAAAAACAAGAAGTGGGAAGCAGTTTACCAATAAGGTGAAAAATGTTTTGAATTATTACAAAGAGGGGTGAACGAAAGGAAGTAATGTAATTTTCAAATAATTTTTTGTATAGAAACAACAAAAAAGTTTGTTTCATTGCCCCCAAACGAAAAAAAGAAAGGGGGGGGAATATTGAAGTGAATATTTGAAAGTATTATTAACATGACAGTGATTTAGGTTTCAATACAACGAGGGGGCCCCGTGTGGTTTTTTTGTGTGTATTAAATTTTGACGTAAACTTTTTTCGAAAAAATTTACGTGATTAATTCCCCGGCAAGTCTCGTGTGTTATTGAAAAAAGCAAAAAGGAATTTAAAAAGGAAGGGGGAGAAGTCAGCATAAGTTAACCAAAATTACGAGAGAGAGGAGAGGAGAGAGAGAGAGGAGAGAGAGAGAGAAAAAAAAGGAAGAGAGAGAGAGAGATAATACAAAAAAAGTGACAGATTCCCCCTTCAACTATCCCCCAACAGGGCTCTTTTCTAAAACATCATGCCCCCGGCTTAGGAGGTGAGACCCCGGGGTTCCAGAAAGCTCAAACACCCTGCTTGGGCGGCAGCAGGGGTCCTCATGTAGATGTTGAGGGTTTCCCCCAGGTTTTTCCCCGGGTCCCCCAAAATTGAGTTTGGTTCTCGTTTAGGAAACGGTACAGGCGCTGTACCCCTGCCGAAGTCGGGCGGGGAAAGGGGACGGGGGTTTTTGGGGGGCCCCCTGATGTCATTGCCCCCTTTAAAAAGAGGAAATGGGAGGGTGTTTTTTCTAAGTCGTCCATTTATCCGTAGACGAGATAGGCGATCAAGGCAGCAAGAACCCCGATAAAGGCAGAATGGGGTACGATGGCCCCTGTATCCCCGGCCGTTGGTGATTTTCCAAAAGGGAATTGGATTTTTGCCCTGAAAGGGAAACGATCAATGTAAACTGGTCAAACCTTTAAATGGGAAAAAAAGAATAACATGTAATATGTAAAAAGACAACAACAACCACGAGAGAGAGAGAAAGGGGGGAGAAGAGGAGAGAGAAGAGGGAGGAGAGAGAGATTTAGAGAGAGAGAGAGAGAGGGAGAGAGAGAGAGGAAGAGAGAGAGAATTAAATGCTTTTGTTATATCTATTTTAAATTTTGATATGGAAAAAACATACAAAAAAACAAAAAGAAAAAAGATAAAAATAAAAGGTTTGTACTTGGACCCTTCCCCTTTTGACCAAAGTTTGGGAAATATTTTTTTTTTTTGTTTTGTGCGCATTGTTGCTGAAACAAGTAACAAAAACCCAAAATAAAGGGCGAAGGTGAAAAATTATTCCCTTTGCAAAGGTAACACAGTTGTCCCTGAAAAATAAAAAAATTAAATGGGGGCCCTTTGGGTGTCAACGGGTTAAACATCTTTAATTTATGGCCCTCTTCTTTGTGTGTAGGATCTTCAAGATCAAGTGATTTCGGCTCTGGAAGGGTCATTCTAAGTCTTAAATGAAAAAGCAGGTTAGGCCCTGTTGTGGCAAAACAGGGTGCTTCTGTCAATTTTGTTGAGGGGGTCTAAAATTATACGCAACCCTTTTTTTTTCAGAAAGATGATGAATAGGTATTTTTATTATCATGCGTTCCTTCCAGTGTGGATTTTTGGGTTTGTTTTTCAACGTGGCCCGGGGTAAAATTTTTGTTGGGGGGTTTATTGGGTCCCAATTTATTTGAAGTGTATACGGGGAGGGGTGGTGTTGGGGATCCATCTATTTTAATTTCCCATTGCTATTCGTGTACCTTTTAAAATATGTAATTCCCTGGGGTAAAAAAACCAAACACAAAACAAAAAAAAAAAAAAGAGAGAAGAGAGAGAGAGAGAGAGAGAGCACACGTACGCATGCATGCATTTTTTATTCCACACCTCCCTTGACAATGGTTTTGTTGTAAGATTTGCTGTGCCCCAAAAACCCCTAAATTAATAAACCCAAGCAAAATATGATTAAACAATCGTTTTATAACTTTGCGATTTTGAAAATGTGGAGTAGCACAAGTCATGTTTGGACACATGCGATTGTTAGCAGGGAACCCCCCACGTTAAAAATACGAACCCAAAAAAATTTTTTTGAGGGAAATTTTTGAGGCATTTTGAAAATTTTTAAAAAATCGAATTAGTGAAAATATAAAAATTCATTCTCCAAAAATTTTATGATTTTTGTTATATAAAATTATTACATTATTATTATTTATATTTTATTTTTATTATGATATCATCATCATTTTAAGAGTTTAAATAGTAGTTAGTAAAGCGCGCGCATAGCCCTTGTAGTAGTAGTATTGTTTTGTTGTTAAGTTTTTTGTTGTGCTGTATTTTTTATAAAAAGTGTACTGGGTTTTTAATTCAAAGTACAAAAAAAAATAAAAACACAATCAAACACAACAACACCGCACACACACACAAACACAACCCCAAAACCCCCCCAAAACCACCGCGCGCGGCGCGCGACCCTCGCCGCCCCGGGGCAGCCCCAAAACACAAACAACACATACACAAAACCCCAGCCCCACAAACAAAAACGCACGAAACACACCAAGAACGCCCCACGAAACACCAAACACACACAACCCCACACACAACACACAAAAAACAACACAAACCACACCACACACTGAGCCCCGCGGAAAAACTAAAACCCATATGATTCCACAAAGGCGTCTAACAGCAAAAAGAAATATTCATTTTTATATCTACAAACTTATGAATTTTTGCTACTTAATTACATTGTAAAATAGAGAGAAAAAAAGTGTGTGGGTTTAAAGAATAAAAAATGCTTCCCTTTTTCTTCAAAAATTTTTTGAACAGGAGTAAAAAGTTACTTCCCGTGATTTACCATTTACAGCATCATTCAAAAATGAAAAAAAAAAGATTGAAGGGGAAAGAAGAAGAAGAAAAAGAAAAAAGAAAAGAAGAAGAAGAAGAAGATACTGTCGTTTAGTGCAAATGGATTACCCCTTTTTAGGTATGGGTCAATCAAAGATTTAGAGAGTCAAATATTTTGTTAAAAGCATGCCAGGATAACCCTTGTCTACGTTAAAAACGCACCGTTTACACCTACGATTTGGCATTTTTTATCATGAATTTAAATGACTGATTGGGGAAAAATTTAATTCCCGGTTTGTCCCCCAAAAAACGGCGGGGGTCACTTTTGCGAAGAAATAGAACTCGCGCAAAAAAACACAAAATACATACACAACACAAAAACACATCACATATACGCACACTACACACAAAGCCGCGCGCACACACAAAACAACACACGCACGACGCAACACAAACAAGACGCACGCCCCGACCAACACAAACACACACACAAAACACACACCACACCGACAAGCGTGGCAGCATTTCCGATACATAAACACTTCAAAATGCTCACCCCCCAACAAACACCCTCGTATACACCAAACACTTACAGTACAAGTACATCATAATTCAAAAAAAGAACATGCATAAGGGACTCAAGTTGAGGGTTTTGTCATTATGTTATAACTGTTTTAGCCTTAAAATGTTCTATCAATGTGCTGGTATGCCTTCAAATGAAAAAAAGTTTATTTTCATTTAATGTGTATGTAATATTCCATAATTTGCTCCCGGAATAAAAAGAGAGAAGACATAAAAAGATTTTTTCTTTGGGGGAGGAATGCGAATATTAGTTTGTTTCGAAATTTAATGGGAAATTTGTTGTTGAGAACGAGGCTTAAATTTTTCACAAATTTTTTAAAATGAAAACAGCTTTGTTGTAAGAAATTTAAGGAAGGGAGAATATTAATTTGTTTATAATTAAGGGGCAAGAAAGAGGAAA
>JAMYXO010003396.1:10000-20303 GCA_033310375.1 Conus canariensis | reverse complement strand
TTTTAAAGGCTTTAAAAAATAAAAGAGAAAAAAAATTTACTGTAAATTTTTTGGGGAAAAGAAAAAACCTTTATTTTTGTGGTTCTAAAAGATCTTTCAATAAAACCCGAAGTGTGCTAAAAAATTCTCATACATTGGGGTTTCTAAAAAAAAAACCTTTAAATTAAAATCAAATTGTCTGGATAGGAAGGGGGAGAAACTGTGGATTAAAATGTATGAGGGACAAACATTTTGCAGGGGAAACCAGGTATTTTTTAAAATTTTTGGGTTTTTTAAATGTTCTACTAACACAGAAAGCTTTTGTACGCCTTTTGGAAAGAAAAAAACTACCCAAAGAGAAAACACCCCCAAAGAAACCCGACGCCAAGAAAAGATGGAAAAAGATCGGGGTCCAAAAAAAAAAATAAGATGCAAATAAAGGGCCGCATGCCAGCTAAAAAACAAGGTTGGAAAAAACTGTGGAAAGACCGGGAAAAAAAAAAACACAGTGCCCTCGCAAAGCGGAATCTGCGAGGAAGAGGAAGAGAAAAAAAGGAAAGAAGACAAAGAGGTTTTCTTCGGACCCCTTCCAGTTTGCCAAAACCCACTGTTTGAGCGCCAAAAAATTTTTACCCTAAGTGTGGACAAAGGGGGTTTTTTGAGCAGCATCTGAGGAAAACATTTTCTCTGGGCCCCGAGGGGGCCAAAACACCCCTCGAATTCAAAGGGCTGGTGTGGGCCAAACCCAAACCCCGAGGAAAAAAGTTCAATGGCAAGCCTCCAACGTTGGCGGAAATCAAGAAGGTGGTCGACAAAGCCAGAGCCAAATCATCACCAGGGCCAAACGGAATACCTTACCAGCTTTACAAGAAATGTCCCAAGGTACTGGAGTGGCTCCACAGGCTGCTGCGATCGGCTTGGAGAAACCAGAAGATCAGCGGCCAGTGGATGACGGCAGATGGTGTGTACATCCCCAAAGAGCAAAACTCAAGTGACATTAGCCAGTTCAGGCCAATATCACTACTGAACGTCGAAGGGAAAATCTTCTTCTCTGTCATGGCAGCAAGGCTGACCAAGTACCTGATGGAAAACAAGTACTTGGATGTGTCAGTCCAGAAAGGTGGCATCCCAGGCGTGGCGGGCTGTGTAGAACACGCCACAATGATCTGGGACGCAATCCAAAAAGCAAAAACAGAAAAGAGAGACCTGGACGTAGTGTGGCTTGATCTGGCAAACGCATATGGATCTGTGCCCCATGAGATGATACAGTTGGCTCTTGAGATGTACCATGTGCCAAAGAACATCCGCGACATGCTCAAGAAGTACTTCAATGGCTTCTCAATGCGGTTCTCTACCAAGGAGTACACAACAGACTGGATCAACTTGGAAGTGGGTATTGCAATGGGCTGTGCAATTTCCCCAATACTGTTCGTGCTGGCAATGGAACTCATCTTGATAGCAGCAACAAACAACGCGAGACAAACAGACCTTGGCGATGGATACAAGATGCCTCCTCTCAAGGCCTTCATGGATGACACTACAGTGATTTCATCCAGAGAAGACGAGACACGTCATGTGCTGGAGAGGCTGGACGACATAGTTGCCTCATCCAGAATGAAGTTCAAGCCAAAGAAATCACGGAGTCTCTCACTGAGGAAAGGAAAAGTGGCCGGATCTGTGGTCTTCAGTGTTGCCAACCAGGCCATTCCAACAGTCACAGAAGAACCAGTCAAGAGCCTTGGAAGATGGTATGATGATACGCTGAAAGACACACAAAGAGCAAAAGAAACCAAGCAGATGGCGGAGGAAGGCTTGGAGACCATTGACCAGTGTGGGCTCCCTGGCAAATACAAGGTCTGGTGTCTGCAGTTCATGCTGATACCAAAGCTGCTATGGCCTCTGATGATATACGACATCTGCACCAGCATAGTGGAGGCAATGGAAGCCAAAATCAACAAGTTCACAAGGAAATGGCTTGGTGTCCCACCCTGTCTGACTGACATAGCGCTGTACTGTCGCCAAGCAAAGCTGAAACTACCCCTGAAATCCATCCTGGAGGAATACAAAGCAGGGAAGATCAGACTTCAAAGCATGCTGGAGGACTCAGGAGACAAGGTGGTAGAAGCAATTAAGCCCCAGCTGAAGACAGGCAGAAAATGGAAAGTTCAAGAGGCGATGGATTCTGCAAAAGAAAGTCTCAAGATCAGAGAAATAACAGGACACACACAGACCAACAGACAGGGACTGGGGGTGACCAAAACTGAATGGTGGTCAAAGGCCAAAGGAAAAGCCAAAAGAGACATGATGATTCAGGAGATGAGAAAAGAAGAAGACCAAAAAAGACTCCAAAAAGCAGTCCAGCAGAGCCAGCAAGGGCAATGGACAACGTGGGAGAATGCACTCCAAAGAAGTCTCACTTGGAATGACATTTGGCACATGGCCCCTCTCAGGATCAGCTTCATTCTCAGATCTGCATATGACCTTCTGCCCTCAAATGCAAACCTGGTGAAGTGGGGGAAAACAGACGATCCTGCATGCCCCCTCTGCCATGAAAAACAAACAGTGGAGCATGTCCTAAGCTCATGTAAAGTAGCCCTGGCTCAAGGAAGGTACACATGGAGGCACAACCAAGTGCTCAAAGAAATTGTACAAGTAGTCTGGGCTAGTACCAACACCACAAAAGGGAAAATCAGGACTCCAAAAGCACCCGCAACATTCTTCACGGCAGGAGGCAGCAAATCATGGCCAAGAACAACAGTGCCACTCGAAACATGCAGGCAGAGTCTGCTGGACGGGGCAGATGACTGGGAGTGCACTGCAGACCTCCCAGAATGGAAGAGTCACCCAGAGATCATCAGCAAGAGTGGCATGAGACCAGACATAGTAGTCCACTCTAAGTCAACCAAGCAGCTGATCATGATCGAGCTCACGGTGCCATATGAGAACAGAATGGAGGCAGCTCAAATCTACAAGACTGAAAAGTATGCTGATCTGGCAAACAGCCTGAGGAGAGAAGGCTATCAGGTCAAAGTCCTCACTGCAGAAATTGGAGCTAGGGGGTTTGTAGGAACGTCTGCATACAGCCTCATGAAACAGCTCTCAGTTGCAGGGAAGGGAAAAACCAGAGCCCTGAAAGCAATGGCAGAAGCGGCAGAGAGGTGTTCAAGCTGGATCTGGTCAAGGAGGAACAAAAGTGAACTTCATAAGGCTTAATTTCCCTACAAATATCAGGTGTCCCTGTGGCTCAGTGGTTAAAGCGCGAGTCATTAAGTGGAAAAATGAGCATGTCCAGAGGGTCATGGGTTCGAATCCCAGCCATGGCTCGTCCCAAGATGGGAAAAAAAAGGGGCAGCAGAGGGACATCCGGAGTCATGAACCGGGTGTGGCCCAACCCCCCTAGAGTGTCAGGAGATAAGGGCCGAAACACTTGCTTGAAGGGGGCTTCTCTTCTGAGGACTCTCTGCTGCCACGCTCTCCACGAGTTTCTTTCTACTGTTCTACTAACACAGACAGCATTGTACGTATCAATTATGAAGATAAACACTTAGCAACAAGAAAAATTCTAACATCGTGGAAGAAACGGCAAATCACCCCCTTTGGCAAAATAACAGTTATCAAGACTTTAGTATTTTCAAAAATTGTCCATCTCCTGATCAACCTGCTGGACCCCCCGGATGATTTCACTACATCCTTAGAAAGGGAATTATACACCTTTTTTATGGAATGGGAAGAGGGATAAAATTACAAAGTCAGTAATTGAGAAAGAATACAGTGCTGGAAGCTTAAAAATGCTTAACGTTAGAAATGTTATGTCTTCCATGAAAATCAATTGGTTACGAAAACTCTTTCGTGATGATGGCAACTGGAAAATGTTTACTCTAAATATGTTTCATATGTTCGATGATGTGCGATATTTGGGAGCAGAATATGTAAATATTGTTATGCAGAATGTTCAAAATCCATTTTTGAAGGATGTTTTGAGACATTATAAAAAATGTGTTTAAAATGTAAACCTTCCTCTGTTCATGATTTTATGTCAGAATGTATCCATTACAATGTGAATATTAAAGAAATAAAAAAGTTATGTTTGTGCAAGAATAATATAACTACAATATGTTGTGTTTTTTTTTCGTACAGCAATTAATGAATGAGGATAGCAATTTCATGTCACACAGAGAGTTTCTGACAAGTTTTCCAGGAATCAAAACTAATTTTCTTTTGCATGAAGGTATTCTCAGTGCTGTTGGTTGTTACGGCAGGAAATTAAATGTTGTCTTTACCAACATATATAAATTGCTCGATCAGAAAGTATTTTGTTATCAGAAAAGGCAATAGACGTGTACAAAATATTTTGAATGATAACAATGCTACACCCACCTGTGTCACTAAATGGAATAATCTTTTTTGAGAATCTAAACTGGAAATGTATCTTTTCTCACTGCTTTAAAACCACAACAGATGTCCAACTGCGATGGTTTCAGACTAGACTTCTACATAGGCTGCTCCCAACTCAAACATACTTATTTACGTGTAAAATCTCTGATTCTCCTATTTGCAACTTTTGTAATCAAGAAGAACAAACCATTCTTCACATGATGATTGACTGTATTGTTGTTAAAAATTTTTGGAATGATTTTGAAAATATGTTCAAAGACAAACGCCAACATTGTCATGATATAAACATAAACAAGGAATTTGTTCTATCTGGGGTCAAAGTAGATATAAAAACAGATAAAGTAATGGACCTCATTCTTCTGTTAGCTGAATTCTACAGTTTTATACATGCAAAGGAGATATGCAAGGGGGGTACTTCTGGGACCGGCCTAGAAGTACTCCCCCGAAAGTTGATTCAGACTCGTTTTCAATGTTGACGCCGATGGAATGTCCTTGTGTGAGTTTATGACCAGTAAATAACAACCTTCAACACATCAACAAAGGAGATATGCAAGGGGGGTACTTCTGGGACCGGCCTAGAAGTACTCCCCCTAAAGTTGATTCAGACTCGTTTTCAATGTTGATTCAGATAGAATGTCCATGTATGCGTTTATAACCAGTAATTAACAACCCTGAACACATTAATAAAGGAGATATGAAAGGGGGGTACTTCTGGGACCGGCCCAGAAGTACTCCCCCTAAAGTTGATTCAGACTACATTTCAATGTTGATTCTAGTAGAATGTCCATGTATGAGTTTATAAGCAGTAAATAACAGCCTTGAATGCATTAACAAAGGAGATATGCAAGGGGGGAGGGGGGTGTACTTCTGGGACCGGCCCAGATGTACTCCCCCTAAAGTTGATTCAGACTATATTTCTATGTTGATTCAGATAGAACGTGCATGTATGAGTTTATGGCCAATAAATAACAACCCTCAACACCTTAACGGAGATGTGCCGGGGAGGAGGGGGGGGGGGGTGTACTTCTGGGACCGGCCCAGAATGACTCCCGGGAGTACTTTATGAAAACAGGGGAGTCCATTGTTTACCCGACCGAGAAGTACTCCTGGGAGTCATTCTGGCGCGGCCCCAGAAGTACCCCCCCGGGAGTACTTCTGGGCGGGGAGTACTTTTGGGTTGTTACACCCCCACCCCAAAACATTTAGTTTTATGTGTTAGTCACGATATGAGAAATACGCATTTAATATACCCCCTCCCTCCCTCCCTCCCTCCCCCTCCCTCTGTCTGTCTGCCTGTCTGTCTGTCTGTCTGTCTGTCTGTCTCTCTCTCTCTCTCTCTCTCTCTCTCTCTCTCTCTCTCTCCCCCAACTTTCTTTCAGTCTCTCGCTCACTCTCTCACTCTCCCTGCTTGTCTGTCTTCTTTTTTTGCTTGTCTTTCTCCTCTCTCTCTCTCTCTCTCACTCTCTCTCTCTCTCTCTCTCTCTCTCTCTCTCTCTCTGTCCATCCCCCCCTCTCTCTGTCTGTCTGTCTCTCTCTCTCTGCAACCTTCTAGTCAGCTTTGTTTACTATTATTAGTGTTTATCAAAGACAGATTGGATTAATAAACTTTTATGTTAGCCTAAGATCTTTATCCTTGTCAAGTAAAGTTTTCAAGTGTCATGTGTCAAGTGTCTCTCTGCAGTGTGTGTGCGCGTGGGCGGGGAGGGGGGGCAGTCCTGACATAAGGCCAGAATGACCCCCCCCCCCTTCTATTTTTTAACTCCTGGGGGTACAGTTAAAATGCGCACGTGCCTAAACTAACTCCCTGGGAGTTGCTTTCGATCAAGAAATGTTGATCCAGATTGACTCCCGGGGAGTTAAAAAATAGAATGGGGGAGGGGGGAGTCGTTCTGGCCTTGTGCTAGGACTGCCCCCCCCCCCCCCCGCCCACACACACACACACACACACACACACACACACACACACACACACACACACACACACACACACTGCAGATGGACACTTGACACATGACACTTGAAAACTTTACTTGACAAGGATACAGATCTTAGGCTAACATCAAAGCCTATCAATCCAATCTGTCTTTGATAAACACTAATAATAGTAAACGAAGCTGACTAGAAGCATGCAGAGAGAGAGAGAGAGAGAGAGAGAGAGAGAGAGAGAGAGAGAGAGAGAGAGAGAGAGAGAGAGAAGGAGAGAGAGAGAGAGAGAGAGAGAAGAGAGAGAGAGAGAGAGAGAGAGAGAGAGTGAGGAGAAGGGGGGAGAGGGGGGGGTAAAAGAAAGAAAGAAAAGCAAACACTAATAATAGTAAACAAAGCTGACTAGAAGCATGCAGAGAGAGAGAGAGAGAGAGAGAGAGAGAGAGAGAGAGAGAGAAAAGAGAGAGAGAGAGAGAAGAGAGAGAGATGGAGAGAGAGAGAGAGGAGAGAGAGAGAGAGAGAGAGAGAGAGAGAGAGAGAGAGAGAGAGAGAGAAGGGGGGGGGTAAAAGAAAGAAAGAAAAACAGACAGAGAGAGTGAGCGAGAGACTGAAAAAAGTTGGGGGGAGAGGGAGACAGACAGACAGACAAACAGACAGACAGGCAGACAGACAGAGAGAGGGGGAGGGAGGGAGGGAGGGGATGTATATTAAATGTGTATTTCTCATATCATGAGCAACACATACAACTGAATGTTTTGGGGTGGGGAAGTTAATCTAAAACAGGGGGGGGGGGGGGGTCATTCTGGTGTGGTTTGTTTTAATTCCCGGGGAGTTAAAATTGGCACGTGCTAATTCTAACTCCCGGGGAGTTAAAAAGTGGAGGGGACTTAAAATGGATCGCTACACTGGGTCCGTCCAGTTCTCGTCTTTTGTTTAATTTACAACCGAGGCATACATACGTGTCTACCAGTAGTGTCACTCATTTGGCTCATGATGTGAAGTACAACAAATGTATATCGCTAGAATAAAGCACGTTGTAAAATGAGGTCACGAGCGAAATAGCTTTGAAGTCTATTCATAACATAAACTATGTCAAACAGAAAATACAGGACACACTGTGTTGCATGCCTATTCCAGGACGAAACGTTGTTTTATGACCTCCGTGTGACACAGCCCATAACCTTTTCACTTTTGAACAGGGAATATTGCTGCCATACATGTTGTTACTAATAACAGGCACTCGTGAGCACCAAAGCACTGAATCAGCAACGGTGAAGTTTCTTCTCTACTGGATGGCCCATTTCTGGCTGAGATCCCTATTTACGTCTGGTTTCAATCTTAAGGGTGGTGGAAGAATGGAGTGAGGGATTGGAAGGTGGGGGGGGGGGGGGAGACAAATATAAGCAGTGCTGCATAATGCAACTAAAACAAAGGCAAGAAAATTAGAGCTGCTGGTTTCGCTTCCCTCAATTTTAGAACGACTAATCCTATAGATTGCTCAACTCCCTGAAAAGAAAAACAAAACGAAGAAAAAGTGAATTCAATTCATCTCGAGAAGAGCTCTGCCATGGCCATTTTTGTGGTCAGTTCAGCTATAAACAACATGGATTGATTTGGAGGCTTACCAGCATAATCAGGGCCCTGCAAGACATAATTGATTGCTGTAAAGAAAAGCCACTAGACTCACCAACAATCATGGTGCGGTTCAGTCGGAAGATTTCCGTCTTTACGAAGTATCACAGCCATACTGTGGCAGGCAGCTACTTATTTGTTGCATGTCTCTTTCTATATATCATTTATAAGAAACATGATCAGGATGGAGAGAGAGAGAGAGAAAGAGAGAGAGAGAGAGAGAGAGAGGGAGAGAGAGAGAGGGGAGAGAGATACTTTGACACTTTGACACTTTGATATTATATTGTCATTACCAAAGAGGCTTTTTGACAAGAGAGAGAGAGAGAGAGAGAGAGAGAGAGAGAGAGAGAGAGAGAGAGAGAGAGAGAGAGAGAGAGAGGTAGTTTCATTGTATATTCGATATGTTCAAAGTAACTCCATCACATAACAGGTTTAAAACCAGCAGTGTCAGGAAATGTGCAGTGATGACGTTATTTGATGATTGATCTGAATCATCAGGAAGTTTGCGCATGACGGCGGTATACAGAACAACAGACAGGTTTATGTAATTATTGTTTTGTCTTCTGTTGATTTTAAGCTAAGCTCACTGTTTTGACCATATCTTCATAGAAATCAGTCCTGTTTGCTGTTGAATCTTAGGAGATCAGGAGGGCTGCTTTATAAACCCACGTAGTGACAAGTCTTGACTCGGATCGTTCTTTGTGTTCTTTCATTTTGTTGTTGTTGTTGTTAAACCGGCCTTCCGATTCTTTCATGTGTTTGTAAGCCTGCATGTGCGTATGTGTGTGCGCGTGAACGTGCATTCGTTACTTTATGGCAGTAAGGTAAGACAAACCTTATAATCTGTTGGTATTTGTTTATCAAGTGGAACAGTAAAATGCATTGGCTTAGTTAGGCACTACATCATTTACCGGACTTTTGATTCCTTAGCATTTAACAGATTAAGTAGGAATGCTTTGTGCATGCTTAGCTCTCTGCCGATTGGTAACATTGCCAATACATCCGGTTTCTTTCGTTCTTTGTCAACGTTTGTGGAAATACTAAACTGATAGTAATGCCATCTTTGGCAAGCGGGTTTTAACCATGCTGGTAGAAGATAATCGATATCAGATGCATGGACTATTATCACGACCATCAACTGTATGTACAGGCAAGCGTCAGGGGCAGGAGAGATCTTGTATGGGATGATTAATTTCCATCAAACAATAGGGGTGGTGCTCAGCATAAACATATCCTTTTGTGTCTGGATTGGCATCACTTCATCACAATTATTTCTCATGGCTCAGTCATGTATCTGAAAAGAAGAGATCAGTGTGCATCACTCAATGAGGTCGGGTACGCAATAAATTTCAAACCTTTTCTATACAAAAGTATGTCAGGAGTAAATTTCAGGAAACACCACTGCATACTCTCACAAAATGCTTTGTGACTCATGTGTGAAATATTCTCCAGGAAAAAAGGCAGGCACATTCATACATGAATATCAGCAACTTTCCTTCCTCTTACAAGGACACTTCGGATGCCATAGAGGTGCCTATGACTTTGAACAGGTGCACACTATCCCTGTCCTTCCGTGGACATTGCAGAATCACCCACATACCCCCGTCTATCCACCAACCCTTCCCCGGCCACTTTTACTTCATTTACTTATTTGCGAATGAAGGAATGATTCTCCGCATCATTTCATCAGAGAGATAGTATATGTGCGTGTTCGTTCGCGCGCGCGCACGCGCGTGCGTGTGTGTGTGTGTTTGTTTGTGGGGTGTGTGTGTGTGTGTGTGTGTGTGTGTATGTGTGTGTGTGTGTGTGTGTGTGTGTGTGGTGCGTGCGTGCGTTGTGTGCGTGCGTATGTGTGTGTGTGTTGTGGTGTGTGTGCGTGCGTGCGTGCGTGCGTGTGTGTGTGTGTGTGTGTGTGTGTGTGTGTGTGTGTGTGTGTGTGTGTGTGTGTGTTGTGTGTGTGTGTGTGTGTGTGTGGTGTGTGTGTGTGTGTGTGTGTGTGTGTGTGTGTGTGTGTATGCATGTATGTATGTATGTGAAAGAATACGTGAGTTTGCATATGCCTGTCTAATCTTGCGTTCAGATTTGTTTATTGTAATACCCATGTATGTGGTTGAAGATTGTTTACTTTTGACCAAATACTTGAAAGAGACAGATGAATATTGTCAACTCATGCAAAGTAGTCAGTTAGCCACACAGTTACTAACTATTTTATCTCCAATCCATCAATCACCGACCATCCAGTCATTCAGCAAGTCACCCCACGACCAACCATTCACCAGTCTGTCTCATCAGAACAACAACACAGAATGCAAAGTTCCTTTTCCCGTTGCTGTTATTATTCAGATAATGCGATCATATAGAGAGAAGTCAGGGC
>JAMYXO010003395.1:12500-20304 GCA_033310375.1 Conus canariensis | reverse complement strand
TTAATTAACTGTATATAGTAGGTATGTGAGTAAATGAGTAAGTGAGTCAATGTGTGTGTTTTTGTGGGTGTGTGTGTGTGTGTGTGTGTGGTGTGTGTGTGTGTTGTGTGCACATGCGCGCGTGCTTGTGTGTACGTGTTACATGGGACACAGAATTGTGCAAACATACACGCACACACATATACACATACAAACACGCGCGCGCGCGCGCACATAGCCCACACATACACACACATTCCCCAAGAAGAGAGACGGACAGAAAGACAGACAGGCAAAGACAGTTAAAAACAGCCCTCTCTCTTTCCCCTCTCTCTCTCTGTCTCTCTCTCTCTCTCTCTCTTCCACTATCGTTGGGCCTTCAAGGAGAAGAGGAAACCCAAACTACATGAAACAGCGTCACAGAAGAGGAGACAACATGGCTCAATGGTAACTCTATTGCTTTTTGGGCTTGCTGGCCTGCTGGTCCTTCCCCCATTCCCCTTTCTCCTTTTCCCTCCCGATTAGCTCCCTTGCATACAAAAAGAAACCCAACGGGGACCCCCCCTTCTCCTCTCTTTCTTACCCCCCCCCCCCCCCCCCCCCCCTCCATCTTGCCTTATGCTTCCCCCCTCTGGGCTTCCTTTTTTTTTAAGCCATTACAATCCCTCTTAGGGCCAGTTGTTGTTGGTTGTTTTGTTGTTGGGGGAAAACTCCCCTGAACCGCAGTTTGCTTTTGAGTGATAATATAGCCCCTGGCCGGCTAATACAGCTCCTCCAGCCTCGGGGAGCGGGAAAAAGATTCTCTTAGATAAAATAAACATGACCGAACAGAACAAAGACAACGGAAAAAAGAACACTCCCCCTCCTCCCCCTCTCTCTCCTCTCTCTCCTCTCTCACAACCACAACACACACAACACACAACCACCCGAGGTGGGAAAGGAGAAAAAGGACTGGAGGAGGGGGAAAGGAGGAGGTAAAGAAAAAAAGAAGAAGAAGAAGCAACAGCAGCAGCAGCAGTAGCAGAAGGGGAGAGGAGAGAGGAGGAGGCGAAGAAGAAGAGAAGAAAGAAAGGAAGAAGAAAAAAAAAAGAAGGAGGAGAGGAGGAGGAGGAAGAGAGAGGGGGAAAGTAAGGGGGGAGGAGTGGAGGAGGAGGTAGAGAAGGGGAAGGAGGAGGAGGAGAAAAGAAGAAGAAGAAGACGAATGAGAAGAAGAAGAAGAAAGAAAAGAAGAAGAAGAAGAAGAAAAGAAGAAAGAAGAAAAAACAAGAAGAAGAAGAGAAGAAGGAAGGGGGAGGAGGAAGAAAAAGAAGAAAGAAGAAAAGAAGAAAGAAGAAGAAAAGAAGAAAAAAAGAAGAAGAAGAAGAAGACGAAGAAGAAGACGAAAAAAAAACGAAGAAGTAAAAGAAAGGGAGACCAGAGAGGCAGTTGCCTCCCCTATGACTCACACCGTGTTTTTGACTACACGCCACATAAAAAAAGATGGGGCGGCAAAGGGTGGGGGGACAAAGGGGAGGGACCCGGGGCCATGATGTAGATCCTGTTTTGCCGATCATCTCCCAAACTGAACGAATTTTTCCCGGTTTTTCTCAGATCACGCCTGTTATGTTCACTTGCAGCTGTTTAGCGCTGCAATGCTATAGAGACGTAAAGAAAGAGATAATGTTGCCTATCTTGCCCAGCATATCACAGAGTAGAAGTCAACTCACAAGTCATTAAAAAAAAAAGGCTCATTCACATAACCCTTTTTAAAACGCACTCCTTTAAAAACAGGACCCGAAAATTCGTGAAAATCTTATCTTCCGTAAAAAAATCATTCGATCAGTTGAAAAAAGTTGATCTCTTTCAGAAACTCGAAGATCACATCAGGTGGGGCATTCTCTGAACAGGTTTTTTTTTCTTTGTATGTGTTGGCCCTCTTGGCAAGTTGATCAACCACCTCCGTTGCCTCGAATGCCCACATGGCTGGGAACCCAAGAAAAAAACTATGCCGTGTCCTACAGTCCCGAATAATTTCAGAAGTTTGAGGGTAACTGAGGTCAAGAACGTTAAAAAAGAGAGGCCAGGTGAGGCATATTTAGACCCGCGTCCTGTGGTCATGCCTCACACCTTCCGCCCTACCCTCCCCTCCCTCCCCTCCATAGTTCCATCCCTGCCGTGTTCTAAAACAGCCTAGCATTCTCTTCTTATTCTCTACAGCGATCGACATCGTAGTGGTGAAGAAACATAATTATCTTTTCAGTGATGATAAGAAGAGATCACAGGTTTGCGTCTCCTCCCCCCTGACCCCCCCCCCCCTTCCTTCCTGATCCCTTTGTCCGGTCCTCCCCCCCCACCTTCCTTCTGATCCCTTTGTCCGGGCCCCCCCCCACCTTCCTTCTGAACCCTTTGTCCCCCCCCCTCCACCTTCCTTCCTGATCCCTTTGTCCACCCCCTCCCCTTTCCCTTCCTGATCCTTTTTCCACCCTTCCTGATCCCTTGTCCACCCCCTCCACCTTCCTTCCTGATCCCTTTGTCCAGCCCTCCCACCTTCCTTCCTGATCCCTTTGTCCCAGCCCTCCACCTTCCTTCCTATCCCTTTGTCCGTTCCTCCCCCTCCCCTCCACCTTCCTTCCTGATCCCTTTGTCCGTCCTCCCCCTCCCCCCCTTTCCTGACCCCCGCCCCCCCCCCCTCCACCTTCCTTCCTGATCCCTTGCCTTCCTCCCCCCCCTCCACCTTCCTTCCTGACCCCTTTGCCTCCCCCCTCCCCCTTTCCCTTCCAATCCCTTTGTCCGGTCCTCCCCCCTCCACCTTCCTCCTGATCCCTTTGTCCCCCCCTCCACCCTTCCTTCCTGATCCCTTTGTCGGTCCTCCCCCCCCACCTTCCCTTCCCTGATCCCTTTTGTCCGGTCCTCCCCCCCTTTCCCCTACCCTTTCCCCCCTCACCTCCTCCTCCCTTTGGCCCCCTTCCACCTCCTTCATGATCTTTGCACATCCTCCAAACCTTCGCCTTATCCCGGTCCAGCCCCCCTCGAAATCCTCTACCCGGGTCCCCCTCCTTTTTCCGGATTTGTCCTCTCCCCCGGATTTTTCCAATTTTTTTGGGGATATAATGTCTTATTTGATTTTGATCTCCCCCCCCCCCACCCCACCCCCGTCCAATCTTTCCTGTAATCTGAGAGCGACACAGCATTGACTGGCTTCTCCCCAGCACTGACTGATTTTTATCAGCCGAAAGCAAGTCAGTAGTCCCGCTATGTTTTTTTTTTTACATTACATAAATATGTAGATACTGTACTGCCATTGTTCGTTTCGTTTTTAAGACTAGACTGGTTCCAGAGCTTGGTGAAAACCCTGAAAAAAGGGCCCCGCGAGGTCAACTAGGTTACAATAAATACAGAAATTAGAGTAGAGAAAAAGCAAGACCTGTAAGCGACATTGTGTCCCAGAACAGGGGAGAAAAAGGCAAAACAAGAACAAGACAGGAAAACAAAGTGACTTCCCCTGCAGGAGGAAGGGGGGGAAGGGGGGGCCGCCTCAGAAGCAATCGATAGATCGATTGCCAGTCCTTGTCCTCCTCTCCTCTGCGGCCAAATTTCCCCCGTTTTTTTTTTTTTTTTTTATTTTTTTTTTTGTTTTCATCTTTTTTTTTCAATTTTCATTTTGTTGGGTATGGATTATTGGCTCGATGCCGTTGCTGTTCGTGCACTGGGCTGGGTAAAGGGACCGCCTCTTGTTAGCCGTTCTCAGAGCTATGACAAAGACCCGTGTCACACAGTCGGTGAATTTTGACATGTGCTAGTGATGGGGGTCCCCCGAATGTCCCCGCTCCCCCCCCCCCATTTAAAAAAGAACCTGTTTTTGTGTGTAAACAGTGCCACGTTTGCTCAGCGGAATATTTCCCCCCCCCACAACTGCCTGTGTATGGGTGTGTTTTTGAGTGCTGTTCAAAGCATTCCAGTCGCCATGTTTTTCAAACGCCGGATTGACTTTGGAATCTTCGATGAGAAAATGAGCGACGGACGTGCATGTAAACGCAAATATATAAATGCACATATACATGCACGCACATGGGCACACACAGAATACTCACAAGAAGTAAAAAAAAAAGCACACGCGCACACACAAAATCCACAGCCTAACAAACCACACACACACACACACACACACACACCTGCACAACACACACACACACACGCATGTGCGCGCACGCACCACACACAAAACACACACATGTTTCCCCTAGCCTACAATATAGAAACACAATAATACGGACACACAAAGGACACACATCATACACGGACACAGACAGACAGATAGAAAAGACAGAGAGAGAGAGAGAGAGAGAGAGAGAGAGAGGAGAGAAGAGAAGAGAGAAGGAAGAAGACAGACCGACAGACACTAACGCATCTCTCTTTGTTACATACACACTCTCCAACAAACACGCGGCGCACACAAGTACACAGCCACATAAAACAAAAAAGAACCACAACTGGTATAAACCACAGCATATAGGGCCAAGGAAATGCACAAATTTATAATGAAAAAACACAATGACAACACGCACACACCACACACACACACACACCACCGTACACACACAAAACAAAAACACACACAAAATTTCACACACACACACCAACACACACAACACACACACACACACACAACCAAAACACCACACAAACGAATCCTTACAGTTTTTTTTTAAATCTCAACGACCCCACACACAAACCCCAAAGCCTTAGAAATCCTTTTCAGACCCCAATCCCAATCAAAAACTCCCAAAAATCATATCACTCTCGAACGCTTAAGTTTTTTTTTTTCGTCACCAACCCAACAGCACCCCCCCCCCCCCCAAATCCCTTTTCCCCCCGAACCATGAATACCAATTAACCAAAGGAAATCGTATGTGCCAAGCAATGTAACCAATAAGACAACGAAGGGTTTCGTTTAACAAAGGGATCTTCAGATCTTGGGCTGCTCCAGCTAACGAGATTTTCCCCCCAGAGTTTGGGTCAGAGGATCGATAATCGATAACCCACCAGACTTAGAGGCTTGCTCTCAGAGGGGACAGGTTCGTTGGGAAGTGAAACCCCGTCTATGGTATACACAGACCCAGACAACTCGTTGAAAAATTTGGGGTGGACACTCAGACAGAGGTTACACAAAGAGAACGAAGGAAAATGGGGATGAGGGGGGAGGGAGGGAAAGGGGGGGGAGGGGAGGGGGAGAAGAGAGAGAAAAGGAGAGGACAGACGGGACAGACAGAGGAAAAGGAGAGCTAGAGAGAGAAAAGGAAGGAGGGGAGAGAGAGACAGAAGACAGACAGACAGACAGGCAGACAAAACCCCAGACAGACAGACTTATTTATATTTAGTCTTGTGTTATGTGGTTGTGATTACACGTTCAATTCCCTCCGCTAAACCCCTCCCGTCCATATTCCACCCTTCTGTGTTACAAAACAATCCTGTGACCTCTTCTATTTCTCTAAAGGTGACCAACGTCATAACACAGAAGAAACAATCATCTTTTCAATGAGGATATAAAATAAACAGATCACAGGTGCGTTCCTATCCTCTTCTCCTTTTCCGTGCTTAATGCGCGCACAAGTGCGAAACGCACCCACGCCCAGTGAGTGTGTGTGTGTGTGGTGTGTGTGTGTGTGTGTGTGTTGTGGTGTGTGGTGTGTGTGTGTGTTGTGTGTGCGCGCGCACGCGCGCGGTGCCTGTGTGTCCATAGTATGTGTATAGTGTGTGTGTGCGCTTTGGAAACATGCGTTTGTGCGTGTGTGTGCGCGGTGTTGCGCGTGTGTGGTGTGTGCGGGGCGTGCTGCTGCGTGCGTGCGTGCGTGCGTGTGGTGGTGTGTGTGTGTGTGTGTGTGGGTGTGTGGGGTGTGTGTGTGTGTGTGTACGTGTGTGGGGCCCCACACGCGCATGTTTGTCGCGTTGAAATCTTTTTCGATTTTCAAGCCACTCTTTCCTGTGATCTGAGAGCCACACATCAATTTTGTAAGACTACACCCCCCCAGAACAGACTGATTTCGTCAGTTGAAAGTATGTCAATAGTCCAGCTACCGGGTTTTTTTGTTTTGTTTTGTTTTACAATCGGATATAGATATGTGAATCCTGGGCCCCTGTTCGTTTTCTTTTTAGACCGATACTGGGTTCCAGAGCCTGGTGAAATCCCTGGAGAAAAAAAAGGCCCCCGGGGGACCGGCTAGGTTACGATACCAACAAATTAGAACGAGAACAAGCAAGACCCGTCAGTGACATTGTGTCCCCAGAAAAAGGGAAACAAGACTAAGAGAAAAAACCAAAAGAGTGACTTCCCCTAGAAGAGAGAAACCGCCTCAACAACATCGATAGATCGATGACATCTCCCTCCTGCTCTCCTCTGCACCACGCACTTTTTTTTTTTTTTTTTTTTTTTTTTTTTTTTTTTTTTTTTGCTTTTTTTTTTTTTTTTTTTTTTGGGGTACGGATTATTCGCTTCATGCCGTTGTTGTTTGTTTGGGGGACGGGCTGGAAGCACGCCTCTTGTTTGCCGTTCTCAGAGCTATGACAAAGACCCGTGTCACACACAGTCCCGGGGAATTTTGAATCATGTGCTTGTGATGGAGCGCTCCCCAGCTTTTAAAAGATGGTTTTGGGTGTGTGGGAAACAGTGCCACGTTAAAATTCAGTGGGATTATTAAATTTCCCGTACTGTCAGTGTATTGGTGTTGTTTTGAGTGTTGTTTAAAGCATTCCAGTCGCGCCTTTTTTTCCGAACACCAGGTTGACTTGTGAATCTGTGGTCAGAGATGAGCGATAGACTGCATGGAATATAAATATATAATATATATAAAAAATATATAATAATATATATAAAACAAAAACATACAGAATACCCCAGGCAAACAAGCGCACACACATACACAAAAGAAACAAACACACACTCACTCCCCTACAAATGTTCACATACTTTACAAGATGGGAAACACAGTAATAGAAACATACATACATACATTATACACAGGCACACATGCATCCATAGAGACAAAAACGAGCACACACAACTTTTGTTTCGCTCTCTCTATCTCTCAAACCAAACACACACACACACACACACACACACCACACACACACGCACGCACGCACGCACGCACGCACGCACGCACGCACGCACGCACGCACGCACACACACACACACACACACACCAAAACACAAACACACACAAACCCTTACAGTCCATTTTGAAGCTCACCATCCTAACACTCAAACACAAAACCCTTTAGAATCCTTTTCATACCCCAAGTCAATAAAAAAAATTCCAAATCATATCACCCTTGAACGTTTAAAAGTTTTTTTCCCCTCACCAACCCAACCACAAACAAAATCTATTCTACCCCCACCCCCGAAATCTCTTTTCAGACCACGAATCCAATTTACCAATGGAAATCATATGTGCCAAGCAATGCAGCCAACGACAAGTTTCTTTTCCAAAAGGGATCTTCAGATCTTGGGCTGCTCCAGCTAACGAGATTTTTCCGCCTAGGGTTGGATCAGAGGATCGATAATCGGAAACCCACCAGACTTAGAGGCTTTTTTCAGAGGGGACGGGTTTTCGGGGGAAGTGAAAGCGTCCATGTAGAGAGACCCAGACAACTCGTAGGAAAATTTGGGTAGACACTCAAAACAGAAGTTACACAAAGGGGATGTGAGGAGTGAAGAAGGTGAGAAATAGAGAGGGGAGAGTGAAGAGGGAGAGGGAGGGTAGAGAGGAGAGGGGAGAGAGAGAGAGAGAGAGACACACACACACCACACATACACACACATGCTTTGCGCGGCGCACTCACACACACA
>JAMYXO010003395.1:0-7500 GCA_033310375.1 Conus canariensis | reverse complement strand
GTGGAAAATAATCTCCTTTTTGACTCTGTTTTTTTGTGTATTTGTTGGCAAATTTTAAAAACTTTTGGGGATTTGTTCTTTACTAGGATGGGAGAAATCTACTATGTCGAATGTTAAACAGTTTTACTGTTTTTGAGTTCCTTAAAAACCATGGAGGGCTTCATAGCTATTTTTCCAAAGGGGTTTTATTCAGGTTTGTTTTACATCTTCTAAGCCTTTTTTAAAAATTCTCTTTCTTTTTTGGCCCCGTTCGGATTTTGGGGTTTATTTTCACAATTTTGGGGGTACATTGGTTAATAATGCAAAACCCTACTTAGCAACTCTGAACACAAAAGTAGAAATAGTGAAAAATTTCAGCACAAGTAAAACTTTGCTGGGACATTCCCCCTAACAGGCCCTAAAAAAAAACCACAGGCCTCCGCAGCAACAGACGGCACGAACACACGAGATGAAATCAGGTTCGCATGCCAAAAAAAGATCGTTGGCGTGCAAAAAAAGACACCTAAAGATAATATTTTATATCTGAACAAGTTTTCGGATTTTTTAGCCTCCTTTTTTTTTAAAATACTTTTTTAATATTTTATTATAAATAATGAAGGAAAAACCCAGAATATCTGGACACCACCAGGATGTGTGGGTCACTTGCAAAACCAGAAAGGCCATAAACAAGTACAGAAATAAACGCAGGCACACCAACCACCACCCATGTTTTTTTTTGTTTTTTTTTTAAAAAAAACTTTTGCCTTTTTTTTGGCTTGTCAGAATCTGCAAACAAACAGTCAGGGAGCACACTCCCCCCCCCACCCAACCCCAACACACGCATCCAGAAAAAAACACCCCCCCCCCCCCCCCCAAAACACACACCCCCACACACAAAACTATAAAATAAAATATAATATTATCATGGCCCCCCCCCAGGTTTTAACTCTAAAAGTTTAGCCCCTTAAAGTATAACATCTCACCCCCCCTCACCCCCCCTCAAGGCTACCCTCCTATCCTTTTTTTCACATATTTAAAAGCCCCCCCCCCCCAGGGGGGTTTGGGGATGGGGGAGGGGGGCATGATTATTATATATAATATATATATATAAAATGACCACACACCACACACACACACACACACACACACACACACACAAACCAAACAATACACTGAAACCTACAATCTTTTTTTAAATTTACCGACAAACCCCCCCCCCCCAAACCCCACACACACAAACCCCCAGAATCCTTTTCAGACCCCTGAACCAATCAAACACTCCAAAAATCTTTAAAACGTACTTTTTTCCTGAAAACCCAACCCCAAAACAAAAACCCCCCCCCCCCCCCCCCCCCCCCCCCCAATCTCTCTTTTAGACCACAATCCAATTTACCAATGGGAAAACAATGTGCCAAGCAATGTAGCCAAAAACAGACGACAGATTTTGTTTCCCCAAAGGGATCTTCAGATCTTGGGCTGCTCCAGCTAACGAATTTTCCCCCAGGGTTTGGGTCAAGGATCGTAATCGATAAAACCCACCAGACTTGAGGCTTTTTTTTAGAGGGGACAGATTTGTTGGGAAAATTGAAAGCGTCCATTATAGACCCCGACACTTGTAGGGAAAAATTGGTGGACATTCAAAGGAGGTTACACAAAGAGGAGTAGGATGAAGAAGGTGAGAAAGAGAGGGGAAGAGAGAGAGAGAAGAGAGAGAGAGAGAGAGAGACAAGACAGACAACAGAGAGAGAGAGAGAGAGGAGGGAAGAGGAGAGAGAGAAGAGAGAGGGAGGAGAGGGAGGGAGGGAGGAGAAAAACGAGAGAGAGACAGACAGATAAAACAGACAGAGAGAGAGACAGAGGCAAACAAACAGAGAGAAAGAGAAAGAGCGGGAAAAGAGAGACAGAATAGAGACAGAGAGAGAGAAAAAGAGAGGGGAAGAGAGAGAGAAAGAGAGAGAGAAGAGAGCAGACAGACAGACGACCGACAACAGACAGCGAACAGACAGACAGAGACAGAGAGTAATTGCTCAGACATCTGAGGATGTGGGAAAACAGTACAGTTTATTCCGGATTTAAAGAGGGTCTAACTTTTTTTTTTTTTTAAAACGAACGGCCAGACCCACAATAAACAATTTTTTTTTCAACCAAGATAAAAAAATTTTCATTTTCTTGTAAAATTCTGAATGTTTTAGCTGAAAAATGACACATATCAATCATGAAGGGTGTAAAATAACTAACATCGTTATTCCATGCATTTAAGCGAGGGTTTCCCAAACGGGTTGTCCACAAAATGTCCTTTGTCAAAACCAACTTTTGCGCTGAAAACCTTTCTCCTTTTCAGTGAAAGCATTCGTTGAATTCAAAGAAAAGGTATGCTTCTGAATCAAAAATTTTAAAAAAAAAAACCCCTCTGATGATTTTATTGTTTAATTCTTGGATGGCAAAACTTTTATAAATCAAATCATTGCAGTGTTTTGTTTCCAAAGGCAGAAACTAAATAAACCCCAAAAAAAGGGCCCCTGTTCGGGTGAATATTGAGGTTAATGTTAGTTTTTTAGTTTTGAAGCAAGTAAACATTAAAAAATTAAAGCGAAGGGCTTGAGCTCTGTTATATATTCATAATAGAACTTTTTCTTTTCTATTTTTATTATTATTTCATTTCATTTATTTAATTTTGTTGTTGTTAGGTTCACGACAGTCTGAGAGAAACTCATTCGCGAGAGTAAATTCCCGCCCGTTTTCAATTGTCTTCTTTCATTGATTTCTATAAACAAATTTTTGTGGGCTTTTTTTTTTTTTCCTTTTTACCCAGAAAAATGTCAAATTCTTTTTTTTTATCCCCCCTTTTCAAAAAGTATTTACCAGAAAAAGATGATAAAATTCAAAATTTTCTCTCTCTCCCCCCTCTCTCTCCCCTTCTCTTTCCTCTCTCTCTCTCTCTCTCTCTCGTTTCCTTCCTTACTCCTCTCTCTCTCATTTCTCCTCTCCCCCTCTCAACACTTCCTCTCTCTGTCTCTCTGTTTCTTTCTCTCCCCCTTCCCACTCTCTTTCGGTTGGGGCCCCCCCCCCCCCCCCTCTCCTCCGTTCCTCTCTCCCCCTCCCCCCTTTTCGTTCTCCGTTTAAAAAAACCCCCCCCCCCTTTCTCTCTACTTTTTATTTTTTATCCCCCCCCCCCCCTTGCTCTTATTTTCCTCCCTCCCCCCTCACTTTTTTCTATTCCCCTTTCCCCCCAGTCCCTTCTCTCTTCCCCTCCTCCTTCTCCTCTTCTTCTTCTGTCGTTCTCTGTACTCCTTTTTGTCTTCTCCCCCTTCTCCGTCAGGATAAAACAAATTCTCCTTTTCTCTCCCACTCACAAAAAAAAACAACCCACACACACACTCCCCCTCTCCTCTCTAAAAAACCCCCCAACCCCCAACTCTCTCTCTCCCCCCCCCCTTCTCTCTCTCCCTCCCTCCTTCATGGATAAAAAAGCCCAACACAGACCGCGATGGTGGAGGACGTGCGAGCTTTTTTTTAACGGTGCATTGATCTGCCGGGGCTAGCCTTTGGATGTGTTTGGTTTTTCTAACGACAATATCGATGTGCTAGGGGGGCAGGAAGAAAAAGGAAAATTAACTCCCTCTCCCTTTTTTACACAAAAAAGTATGCACCCCGCGCCCAACACACACAAACAACACACACACACACACAAAAACATACACGCAGCAGGCTTGCAAGCACGGACCACGCACGCTCGCACAACCCCACGGGCCCCCCCACACCCCCACGTACCAAACCACACACGCACGCACGCACATACACTCCAGAGTACACAACCGCGCGCGGACCACCAAAACACACCCCACACACACACACACACACACAACACACACCAAAACACGCCGACATACTCACAAACACACACAGCTACATAATCAATAAAGCAAACATATGACACACACACAATTACAAAATCCATTACCAAACACAATTTAACACACACAACACACACACAAAACCACACCACCCACAACCACCACCCACACACACACAAGAAAACCCGCGCACGCAGCAAGCTCCCCGGGCACACACACACACACACACACACAAACGCGCACTCACTCACTCACACACACACAAAACACACACACAAAACACACACACAACACACACACCACACACACACACACACCACTCATATCCCGTCGCCCATAAAGCCACATAATCAAAAGCAAAAAGTTGTCAGACCCCCCTCCAACCTTTTTTTCTCGAGGACACATCCAATTTTTTTTTCCCCCTCAAAAATCAATAGCAAACACAAGGCATTTTGACATAATCAAGATTTTAAAAAAAAAATCGAGACCTTTAAGGAGAAAAAGTAAAACATTTAAAGGTTTTTTGAAAACTCACTAACTAAGAGATTTTGAAAAAAGAAAAAAACCTAAAAAGTATTCAGGAAATTTCACGAGGGGTATGAAGTGCTTTTCGAAACTGAAGTTCACAAAAAAACTTTTTTTGTGAAATTATAGTAAAAAAAAAAAAAAAAAAAAAAAAAAAAAAAAACCAACCAAAACTGACATAGTTTGGTTTTTTGGGTTAAAGTAACCTAGTAAATTGACTGAATTTAAAAAGAAAAACAAAGTTGACCTAAAAATTTAACTGAAAAACACACAGTGGCTAAAACTGAAAATATTACAGCAAGGTTTTTGAATGCGACACGAAAACTGAAAAATGAAGGAGAGGGGCAGGGAGATGGGGTAGGGAGAAGTACAAAAATTCGACTGCGCTTCCTAATAATCAAACCGTCACTCTTTTTTTTGCTGCTTGGGAGAGAAAATTTTATGGCTGAAAGTCAGAAAAAAAAAACAAAAAACAAACAACGAACAAAAACGAACGAAAAATCTTTTTTTCACCAGGGTAAAAGGGCAAAATATGAATGCTTTTTTCCACCCAGGGCCCGGGGCAAAAGGAAAAACAAACAACAAACAAACAAACAAATGAAGCATATAAAAGGAACAAAAAAACAGACAATCTTACGCAATTTCAAAAACAGTCAATCATGTAAAAAACCAGGAAAGGGAACGCCATGGGACACGGGGAAAGTAGGATTTTTAAGGAAGAAACAAGGGGGGAAGAAAAACGGGGGGGGAGGGGCGGAAATGGGGGTTACGGGGGGAGGGGTACGCAAACATCACAAGGAAAATGACGAGGGGTAATGATTAAGACGAACAAAAAAAACACGAAAATCAGTCTCATCCAACACCAATCAATTACTGTTTGACCCTGAAGCAATGGAAAACCTGGGAAAATGGTAAGGGAAGGCAAAGGGGGGAGAAATGGGGCGGAGGGGTGGGCTGGGGGTAAAGGGGAGGGTAGAACAATATCATCCCAAAGGGAAATGCATATAAGGGGAACAAAAAAACAACATAAGACCAAACCAACCCCCCAAATACCTCCTTGACTTTTGTTCCAAAACAACTTCACTCGCTTCTGTCAAAAGAAGGGATTTTTTTTTTTTTTCAGACAGACAAAAATTTTGGCAACACGATTAGAATAAGTTTAAACGTCGTCTTTTCTTAACATTATCGGTTTCTTTTTCACTCATAATATTAATGTTAGCCACGCGATTCGGTGAATTCTGTGAACATTTCTTCTGATTGGTGGAAACAATCGTCGGCATTTACCTGTTTGGGAGGGTTGAGAGTGGGGGGCGAAACGCGCGGTGGGGTTTTCGGCTTTCACTGCAACAAAACTTCAAACTGAATAGATGCTCAAGCAACCCGGCTCAGAGGAAACCCCCCCCCCCCCCCCCCAAAATTTTTACGTTACATAAGATTTCATTTTTTTTTTCCAACAACTTTTTACCGACCACCCTTTCTTTTCGTTTTTTTTTTTTCAAAACATTTTCTACCCTTCGCTGGCTGCTTTGGGGGGTTTTGGGATTCTGTTTTTTAAAAAAACCTTTTGGTGGGGAGGTATCGGGAATTATAAGACTGTGTAATCTCCGTTTTTATGCCAAAGGAGCGCAGACACAACACCGTGCCTCCCGATGGTGGAAAACCAGCGGAAGGAAAGGCCGCGGGCAGGCGAATCAATGAATCTGTCGTCGAATGGATTACGATGGTCCATAATTAAAGCAGCTAGTGAAATTCCAAAGCGGAGTGACTAGGGCGGAAAAAGAAGCAAAAAATTTAAAAAAAAAGGGGTTTTGTTCCCGCCAAAAGGACATAAAAAACAGGGTACAGGACAAAAAATACGTTTCGACCTTTTGGGTCTTCTTAGGCAAAAAAGTCCAAAAACAAAAAACGAGAAAAACTTACTGGCCCTGTTGGAGAAAAACCCGGAAAAGCGTGAGGGTTTCATATTATTTTTCCCCCGATTTTTTTTTCCCCTTCCCCCTCCCCCCCCTTTTTGAAAAAAATTTTTTGAAAGTCATTGAGTAATGGGGGGAAAATTGTTCCCTTTGCACTGTTTCCCCCTGCCACTAAATTGGGAAAAATTTAGAACGGAAAGGAAGTGACTTCTTTGACGACACCGCAACGTCGCTGCTCTCGACCATGTTTTTTGCTGTTAAAAATTACGGCGAAAAAAAAACGTTTTTGAGGGGATTTGGAATTTGTGGTGTGTGGTTTTTGGTGTGTGGGGGTGTGGGTGTGTGGGGGGGATTTTGGTGTGTGTGTGTGGGTGTTAAAAAAAAGTAGGGGAAAAAACCCTTGCGGTCTTGGTGCAGGGTTTTGGGATGGATATAAAATGAAGAAAATTAAAGTTTTACATCCCCCACCTCCGTCTCCCCGGGGCTGTTGCCGCCGCCGTCTGTCTGTAAGTCTGTCGCGAAGCACAATCGTGTTTTAATGGTGTGTGTGTGTGGTGCGTGTTGTGTGTTGTGTGTGTGTGTGGTGTGTGTTTTTGGTGTGTGTGTTTGTGGTGTGTGTGGTGTGGTGTGTGGGGGGTTGTGTGTGTGTCCCTTTTGTGGTGTTGGGTTGTTTTTGTTGTTGTTGGGGTGGGGGTGGTGTGGTAGTGTGTGTAAGTGTGTGTGGGGTGTGTGTGGTGTTGTGGTGGGGTTGTGTGTTGTGTGTGTGTGTTGTTTGGGGCAAGTGCTGACTTTAGACAGGACAAAAAAAAAGAAAGAAAGAGATGAGAGAGGACAGAAATTTTGTAAAAGGAGGGGGGGGGGGGGGGGGGGGGTTGTGGTTGGAAAAGGGGGGGGGGGGGGGGAAGGTGGGATTGGAGAGTAGGGAGGGGGGGGGGAGTAAAGGTTGACTAACTCCCAAGAATAAATCACGCCAGCTCATTAAATTAGGGTTTTCTTGGTTGTTTCTTTAATGTGTTTTTGTTTTGATTTTTGAAGTTGCTTTTTAAGAGCAAACCCCCCCCTCGCTCTAAAACCCCTTTTCCCAATAAAAGAAAGTAGAGGGGAGGAGAGAGAGAAGAGAGGGAGAGGAGAAGAGAGAGGGGGGGAGAGAGGGGGGAGGAAAGGGGAAGGGAAAAAAAAGTCTCATATGACTGACTTCCCAAAAAAATAAAAGGGGGGGAAAAAGGAGA
>JAMYXO010003394.1:0-20307 GCA_033310375.1 Conus canariensis | reverse complement strand
TCTCTCTCTTTTCCTCCTCTCCTCTCTCCTCTCTCTCTCCCCTTTCTCTCCTCTCTTTTCTCTCCCCAAACAAACCCGGGAAAGGTTTCAAAACTGTTGGTCCCAAACAGTTCATTACCCAACCGATAAAACAAAAAATCCCCCTAAATAATTACATATTTAAAAAGCGCGTGCTGGTGTGACTGTAGTTTAAAGTACAGTGGTAGATATTGGTGTGACTGTAGTTTAAAGTACAGTGGTAGATATTGGTGTGACTGTAGTTTAAAGTACAGTGGTAGATATTGGTGTGATTGCAGTGCAGATTTCTTCCCCTCCCACCTTCATTTCTTCTCTCTCTCTCTCTCTCTCTCTCTCTCTCTCTCTCTCTCTCTCTCTCTCTCTCTCTCTCTCTCTCTCTTCACACTACCCTGGAAGGATGACAAAACTGTTGGTCCAAACAGTTCATTATGCCACCGATGAACTGAATCCTCATAAATAATTACATATATAGAAAAGCGCGTGCTCTGTGACGAAATGCTTTGGTTCCATTTGTTAGAGGGTCTGGACATTGAGTATGTAGGCTTTAAACCTGTTTGTGAGGGTGATTCCTTTCTTAATGACATCTGTTTTTCTGCACGAGCGTTTCTTATGACTCTGGCTTTGAGCAATCATCATTGAAAAAGGCACTGTACATAAATCATACGTGTCTGACATATCATTTTCGTCGATTTCTGCATTATGATCATTTGGCGCTCAATTGGAGGAGAGAAGCGATTGTTCCTTTTTCGTGTTCATTATCTGCAATGTTGTTTGTCTGGCCTGAAAGAAGACCACAGAGGTCGAAACGCGTCATGGTTTTGTCTTCTTTGTTTAGCTCCCTTTTATCTGGCGGAAGACTTTTTTTTGTTAGGTTCGTTTCAAATGTCCACCTGCAGTCATCTCACTTTGAAATTAATTATTATCATTATTATTACCAATGCCAGTCCCTCAGCAATGAGCCTTATGATTTCTCCCTGCGTCTGTCTGTCTGGTTGTTCATGTATGTCAGCGGCATTACGCACAAAGACAAAACCAAAACCAAAAACAACCTAAAGCAGCTATTGGAGTTGTAGGCAGGTGGTAAAGTGTGCACCCATGTCGTTGTGATGGTGTGGAGTGGTAGGCAGTGCAGGCGAAGACAGACTAATGAAGTCTTCCAATCGGACGACAGTGCAGGTTCCAAGACAAGCTGCAAGCAGTTCCAGAAAGGTCAGCGTCATCAGACGGTGACACTCTCAGTGTTCCTGCTCAGCTGCCTGTATACAACGTAGCCCCGGCCAATCTCATGACGTTTCCCAGTGCATTCATAGTGACTTCAATCAAACACCAATGTTCATACCGTATGGAATGAGCAACAGTGCCATCATTTCAACCACCACCACAAACTTTATACTGATCATGTACAGTGTCACAAATTCCATCTACTCCCCGAATACAACACACCTCTATTTGTTCATAAAGACCTATTTTTCTTTACAGAAGTAAACGTTGGAATTTGGTGGGTTTTGTGTTCTCTTAAGAAATACAAGAAGAAAGCATACTTGGTCTTTGTCAACAATTACTTCCATTGGAAAAAGATTCTTGTCAACTCTCCTCTCTCTCTCTCTCTCTCTCTCTCTCTCTCTCTCTCTCTCTCTCTTCTCTCTCTCTCTCTTTCTACCTTGCTATGTTCGTAATAATTAATTGCGTCTATCTCTTTCTATCATTAAAAAAGGTAAGCTCTCTCTCTCTCTCTCTCTCTCTCTCTCTCTCTCTCTCTCTCTCTCTTTCTGTGCTGCTCTGGAGGAGAGAGAGAGAGAGAGAGAGAGAGAGAGAGAGAGAGAGACAGAGACAGAGACAGAGAGAGGAAGAGAGAGAGAGAGAGAGAGAGAGAGAGAGGACAGACAGACAGACAATCAGACAGACAGACAGAACCCTGAAAAGAGGATTAATGAGTATGGAGACGGCTCTAAAGCACCAGCACAGAGAGAGAAGGAGGGCAGGGGACCATGTGGGCGCCTCCGTGCAGCCAGAGAGAGAGAGAGAGAGAGAGAGAGAGAGAGAGAGAGAGAGAGAGAGAGAGAAGGAGAGAGAGAGAGAGAGAGAGAGAGATTTTCAATGAGGCGATGGCCGCTTTCGAAGGTGGTGTATAAACAACATAGAATACAGGTACAGGAAATGTTCACTACAGAATTAAAACAAATCTTAAATAAATGTTAGCGAACCGCCCAGAGAACGTGGACAAACGAGTCACAAGACGAAACACAACGCGTTTCGACCTCTTAGGTCTTCATCGGGTGAGACATAAACTTCACAGGGTTCAGCGCAAGGAAGAAAGAAGGAAGAAGGTGTTGATTCAACGCCTTCTTCCTTGCGCTGAACCCTGTGAAGTGATCTGAAGCGATCAAAGCTAAGTGAATTTTCGTTGTTTTATTCGTTTATGTCTCACCCGATGAAGACCTAAGAGGTCGAAACGCGTTGTGTTTCGTCTTGTGACTCTGTCCACGTTCTTGGGCGGTTCGTTAACATTTATTTAAGATTTGTTTAGATTTCCGCCTGCAGTCGTCTCGCTTTGCAACTAGAATTAAAACGCCAAATGGGTAGAGAAACATGAGAAAATTGATTACAGAATTATGAGCAATATCCAGATCGAATTTTAGATGCTTTATATAAATAAACAGCAGACTGTTTGACAATATCTTCACGCTTAAATGACGTCTTAGTTCCAGCTTGAGCGCGCCTCCAGCAAAATTCCCACGCACTGTTTACTCTCTCTCATAGTGAGAAGGGATAGTGCAGACAGAGGCACTGAATGCTCGTAAAGTAAACAAAATGGTATGCACTCGTTCATTAGGTGTGTGGGGGGGGGGGGGGGGGGGGATGCACTACTCTGTTTCGTTACAGTAATCGTACTTTCGTTTCAAAACATTCCTTCTTTGTGGTGGATTCCGTACTCAGTGCATTAATTACAATACACTTATTTGTATCACATCTATAAAAGTGCCTTATATTCACGCAAACAGTTGTATTTGCTGTAGGAATACGGTTCTGCTGTTCACCTAGGGGGCTCACAGACACCTGATACTGTAGAATCCACTGACTTAGGGACGGCTTTCCGCTCCTTTGACTCACGGTACTGCAGTAGACGCTATGCTTTACCATGTGGGTATGAAGGGAAAAGAGTAGGAAAATATGGCAGAGAAGAAGGTAAGGAAATAGACTCACAAGAAGAAAAAAGAAGAACGGAAGAAGTAGCCAGAGACTTGAATGAAACAGACAACACAAGAGGAAAATGCAATAAGGTAACGACGGGGTGACTGCTCTGAAATGCTTTCACGCGCTGAGAGAGAGAGAGAGAGAGAGAGAGAGAGAGAGAGAGAGAGAGAGAGAGAGAGAGAGAGAGAGAGAGAGAGAGAGAGAAGAGAGAGAAGAGAACTTTGGTACTCAACAATAAACCAATTAAACAATGTCTAGTCTTCCAGTTTATCCTTGCAATTCTACTTTGTTATAAGTAAACATATTGTCAGACACACTCTTTGGTAAAATGATGATGAAATAGATCAATAGCAGCAAAGACAACACCAGAAACAACATTAGCATCATCAACAAGGACAAGAGAGAGAGAGAGAGGAGAGAGAGAGAGAGAGAGAGAGAGAGAGAGAGAGAGAGAGAGAGAGAGAGAGAGAGAGAGACTTCATAAGCAAATAAACGAACACAAGCCTGTGTTATTGATCATGGACGACTGGTCACAGTTCAAAAGCAGGGAACGTGGTGGGCGATTGAGGTGGGATGTGTGCACACACATATCATTGCCGTTCTTGCCCTCGACCTTTTAACAACCAATTAGCTAATTGATTAGGAGGCGGGAAGGCAGAAAGGTCATGGAAGTCATGTTTGGGAAACAGGCAGAAGTGGTTCCAGCTGCCTGACCACTGGGCATTGTCATGTCCATTGACCGACTGAGGGCTGCGCGCTCTTTTGACCTTTGGGTGTTTGTGGACATGAAACTTTTCTGTGTGGCTTTCACCATTCAGTTCACGAACGAGGAAACTGGAGTTTATTCCATCATGCTCTCTTCCCCTCTCTCTCTCTCTCTCTCTCTCTCTCTCTCTTCTCTCTCTCTCTGTTTTTATGTGTGTGTGTGTGTGTGTGTGTGTGTGTGTGTGTGTGTGTGTGTGTGTGTGTGTGTGTGTGGTGTGCAATGTCTCTTGCTTTTGCTATTAATGCTTCTGTCTGTGTGAGGGTTTTCATGTTGTTGTTTTTTTCTTGTTTATGATTGTGGTCATGTAACAGCTCTCACCCTTTCTCTGGCTCAGTCTGTCTGTCTGTCTCTTTCTCTCTCCTCTCTCTCTCTCTCTCTCTCTCTCTCTCTCTCTCTTCTCTCTCTCTCTCTCTCTTATGTCTTTGCCTCGGTCTCTGTCTGTCTTGTCTCGTCTCTGTCTGTCTGTCTGTCTGTCTGTCTTGTCTGTCTGTCTGTCTCTCTCTCTCTCTCTCTCTCTCTTGCGTCTCTGTTTGCGTGCACTGTATGTGTGTGTGTGTTTTGGGCGCGCGCGCACGTGTGTGTGTGTGTGTGTGTGTGTGTGTGTGTGTGTGTGTGTGTGTGTGTGTGTGTGTGTGTTAGTGTGGTGTGTGTGCGCGGCGATGCGTGTGTGCAGTGTGTGTGTGTGCGTGGCGTGGTGTGTGTGAGTGTGTGTGTGTGGTGGGTGTGTGGTGTGTGTGGTGGTGTGTGGTGTGTGGTGTTGTGTGTGTGTGTGTGTGGTGTGTGACGTGTGTGTGATTGTGTGTGTGTGTGTGTTTGTCTCTCTCCTCTCTCTCTCACACACACACAGAAATTCATAAACTAAAATTTGTCAACACATCATGGTTATAAACATGATATGAACATAAGATCAAAGGACTAGATCTCCATAATATACCCCACAACAGCACAACCACATTGAATATGTATGTAACCATTGATCAGTACTAATTGTGCCTGTGTGTGGGCATGTGTGCTCAAGTCTGATTGTGAGTGTGCGCATCTGTGTGAGCATGTGTGTGCATGTGCGTGTGTAAGTGTGCCTGTGTGTGTACACATGTATGTGTGTGCCTGTGGATGTGCATGCATCTGTGCATAAGCGCGTGAGTGTCGCTCTCTGTGTATGTGTTGTGTGTGCGTGAAAGCAAGAATGCATAAATGAGTGCATAAATGTGGGTGCCTATGCTTGCCAGCATATCTGCATGTGCTTGAATGTCTATCATGAGTCTGTTTAAGTATGCGTGGGTTTCAAAATTCAGTTATTTTCATTATCATTATCACTGCAATCATCATCATCATTACACCAACATGATAATCCTGAGATCAGTACAGTTTTGATTGGAAGAAGGGGGGAGGAGGGAGGGTGCAGTGGGGAGGGGAGGGGGGTAGATGGGGATGGAGACGGAGGAATGGGTTGAGGAGGGTACCTTAAAGATGGACTGGCTGGAGTGAGGACAGGGGGAGCGGACAGGATGATTACTGTTTTACTGTATCTGCCAGCAAGGGCATCGATTTTCAATTCCGCCTGCAAGCCTCCTTCAGGGCTCTAATTGCTGATGGCAGAAAATAATCTTTATATCTGGATGTCCTGCATCTCATGGACAGCAGTCGACCAGCGTTACGACTGGAAGCACAGATGGTTGTAGAGGAGGATGGACTGGATCACCGACTGATAGAACAAGTTCAGGAAGGTGCTGTTGACCCTGAACTGTGGGAGCTTCCGCAGAAAGAAAAGACGCTGGTTGGCCTTCTTGCAGCACATGTCGATGTTAGGGGTCCGCTCCAACTTGTCAATGACTTGCCGAAGTACTTGTAGGTGCGCACAATGCGCACTTCCTCTTCCTTGATGACAAGTGGGTGGGTGCTGCTTGGGTTCCTGCGGAAGTCGATGACCATCTCCTCTGTCTTGGTGACATTGAGCTGAAGGAATTTCCTGTCGCACCAGTCCACCAACTTGCCGACTGCCTCTCGGTACATGGTTTCATCAGAGTCGTGCATCAGCCCTGTAAGTGACGTGTCATCTGCGAACTTGGTCTGCAGACTGCATGCCTCCCTGGTGCGGCAGTCAGCTGTGTAGATGGTGAACAGGGCATGCGACAGAACACACCCCTGTGGGGGCTCCTGCATTGGTCACCAGGACATCGGAGACAACCCGGCCAACTACGACTTGCTGTGGTCTGTCAGTCAGGAAGCTGAAGATCCATTTGATGATCTCTGGGTTAACAGCCATGGCCAGTAGTTTCCCGACGAGGTGATGGGCTGAATGGTGTTGAAAGCACTTGAAAACTCCACAGACAGAACCCTGGCGAACGTCCCGAGCCTATCAGGGTGCTGGTGGAAGTGGTGCAGCATTGTCTGGATGGCATCTTCTGTGCTCCTACCTCTGGTGTAGGCGAACTGCAGTGGATCTTGATGGTCTTCAGTTTCTCCCCTGAGATGCTTGAGGACAATTTCCTCAGTACATTTCATGGGGACTGATGTTAGCGCCACTGGTCTGTAGTCGTTGAGCTGACTGATCACTTTCTTCTTTGGCACAGGAATGATTGTGGATGACCTCCATAATCGCGAAACATGGCCTTCCTGAAATGTTCGCTGGAACAGCTCTCTGAAGACATGGGCCAAGGAGTTGCTGCAGGTTTTCAGAGTCCTACTGCTGATGCTATCCGGACCAGAGGCACTTCTGACATTCAGCTTCCTGAACAGTCGGCGGACTTCCTCTTCATTGATGGTCACTGGGGATCCAGGGATCTGGGGCACCGTGTCCATGGCCCGCTGCTGCTCAATGCTGAAGTCCCGCTGGTCAAAACGTGTGTAGAACACATTCAGTACATTGGCCAATCTCCTCTCGTCGTCTGCTCTCAGTTCAGCTTTCTTGGGCCTGTACCCTGTTATGGCAGAGATGTTCTGCCAGCACTTCCTGGAGTCACCTTGCCGGAAGTTGTCCTCGAGTTTTGCAGAGTACTTCTTCTCCTCCCTGATCCTCTTGTCGATCTTCTTCTAGGTGAGCTGCATATTCCTGGTGTCCTTTTCTTTCAGAGCTGACTTTCTCTCTTTCAGCAGCTGTTTCAGGTCCTTGGTGATCCAGGGCTTGGAGTTGGGTACAGCCTGATCTCCATTGTCTGTAGTACCATGCCCACGCAAAAGTTGATGTAGCTGGAGATCACGTCAGTTGTCTTGTCTAGTGGGCTCTCATCGTCCAGAAACACACCCCAGTCTGTTTATTCAAAACAGGCGTGTGTGTGTGTGTGTGTGGTGTGTGTGTGTGTGTGTGTGTGTGTGTGTGTGTGTGTGTGTGTGCATACATGCATGCGTACGTAGCTGCGTATATTTGTGCCTGTCCGTACGTCGGAGCGTACTACTATAATTCTTTTGTAGTTATTTCCCTTTCTGTGGCCCAACTCATATCTGCAGGACTCTCATCCACAGTGTGATTTGAAGCTGCCCTGATGTTAAAACACCAAAATAGCAACAACAACAACAAATTTAAGTTAAAAAAAAGGGACTGGCAAGAATCTATATTCTCTTCCCTTTAATTCAGTTGACGTGTAGAAACACTACTTTATACAGCAAAGGAATGAATCTGAAGTTATTAATGAAAAAAAAAACAACCTACTTCTCCTGTCTGAAAATGTTCAATTTTTTTTTCGATAGAAAGTGTTTTCAGTTGTAATGAATTCGCTGAGTGATCATGCATCCCCGTTAGATCAGCTCCAAGCATTAGTGGCATTGTCGCTGGGCCACATATTTCACCCCTTTTACTACGTGTGGTTAAAATGAACTCTGTAGTGTTTGTGCAATCTTTGCTGACAGAGCGCGCATAAAAGGAAGAAAACAAAACTGACAGTGAGATGACTGCAGGCGGAAACTGACACAAACCTAACAGAGAAAGGACTGTTCTGTACGTTGGACAAGAAGAAAAAAGATAGGGGCAACAAAAGACAAAACAAAACACGACGCGTTTCGAGACCTCTTTGGCCTTCTTCTTCAGGCAAGATTAACCAACACTGAGGACAATTCGAAACAAAGAGCGAGCAATCAGCCACTTCTTTTCGTGTAAATACTGGGCGCAAAATGAATCCATTGAAGTCAGTTCACGCGTAGAAATATTAGTTTCGACAGCCAAGGGAAGGAATTAGATGATCTGATTCCAAATAATTACTTCCCTTGTCTGAAAATGTTCAGCATTTGTTTGAATAGAAAAGTTTTCTTTTTGTCTTTTCTAATCAATTCGCTGATTGGGCGCAAAAGAAATCTATCAAAACATTAGTTTGTACTGCCAAGGAAATGAATTAGAAGTTCTGAATCGAAAGAGTTAAAATGTCACATTTGTTGAATTTTGTTCTGTCTGCGATTGATATCGGAAGAAAAAAGAAAAAAAGAGAGAAAAGAAGGTACACAGGAAGAACGATAGAATGAAAGAAAGGGAGTACAGAAGACTGGAAGAGAGAAAGAAAGAAGGAAAGATCGATAGATAGAAAGAAAGACAGACATCAACAAACAAAAAAGAAAGAAATGCACACCAAAACAAGGCACAAATGACGCAAAGTTGCCATCCGTCTGTCTGGAGAGACAATGGTGTTGCGCCATGGATCAGTCAGTTGTGGAGTTGCAGCGCCCGCTGTGGCTGAAGAGCCTGATCCTCGAGCGGCAGTTGCTGCAGGTGAAGTCTCCGTCATCAGTGTCTGTGGGTGCCGACGCCATTCTTTGCCCTCTGCGGTACCTCCGTTCTTCCCACTGGGCATCTCTCCTCTGCTCTGCTCTGCTTGCTTGATGCCGGCCTTGATGGTGGACCGCCAGCTGACCCGGTCTGAAGCTGCTGTCTCCAGGTCTGCTGGGTCGAGGTTGCCAAAGACAAACACAGAAATTTTCAATAACAACAACAAGAAGAAAAGTACAGAAAGAACGAAAGATAGACACGATGAGGATGTTTTCAAAGAAGAGAAAAATAGACAGCAAAACAATGCAAAAATTGACAAGACATAGCCCAAACACAGAAAAAATATAGACAAAAACCCATAGAATAAACATAGAAATGGTCAATGAAGTACAAAAATAATGAAAGACGGACACGAGCAAGTTTTCAAACAAAAGAAACAAAACAAAACAAAACAAAAAACACAAACAAACAAAAACGAAAAAAAAAAAAAAAAGAAGAAGAAAAGAACGAAAGAAAGGGAGAAAGAAATATACGACAAAACAACTCCAAAAAGGATACAAAGACATAAACTGAATTTTTGAACAGTAAAATGTAGGAAAAATAATAAAGACGGACAAAGAAAAACTGAAGGTTTTTCAAGAAGAAGAAGAAGAACTCAACAAGAGAATGTTTTTGGTTGCTTGCTTGGATTCATAAACTGGTTGAAAGGGTGCATCCAAGATCTGACCTTTGCTACTCCTCTCTCTCTCTCTCTCTCTCTCTCTCTCTCTCTCTCTCTCTCTCTCTCTCTCTTCTGTGCTATTTTCGTAATAATTGATTGCGTCTATCTCCCATTGCTACCAAAAAAAAAGTTTTCATATGTGATAACAGATATAGCAAACAAACAAACAAACAAAACTTGATTTGTGTGTCGTATCATTCATTCAAGAGTAGCGCTTACAATCTTTCTTTGTTCTGCATTTTTGTGTGTGTGTGTGTGTGTGTGTGTGTGTGTGTGTGTGTGTGTGTGTGTGTGTGTGTGTGTGTGTGTGCGTGTGTGCGCGCGCAAGCGCGCGGGCACGTGCATACATGCGTGCGTCTGTAGCTGCATATATCTGTACCTGTTCGTATGTCGGAGTATACAACTATAATTCTTTTGTAGTTATTTCCCTTTCCGTGACCGAACTCATATCTGCGGGTCTCTCTTCCACAGTGTGATTTAAAGACAGCAAAATAGCAACAACAAGAAATTGAAAAAAAAAAAAAAAAAAGAAAGGTACTGGCAAGAATCTATATCCTCCTCCCTTTAATGCAGTTCACGCGTAGATACACTATATATACAGCAAGGGAAGGAATTAGAAGTTCTGAATCAATAAAAATTATTTCCCCTGTCTGAAAATGGTCAACATTTTTTTTTCAATAGAAAGTGATTTCATTTCTAATAAATTCTCTGAATGACCATGCATTCCTGTGAGATCAACACCAACCATTAGTGGCATTGTCTTTGGGCCATATATTTCACCATTTTACTCTGTGTGGTTAAAATGAACTCTGTAGTGTTTGTGCAATCTTTGCTGACTGAGCGCACAAAAAAAAGAAAAAAAAAAAAAAAAGAAAGTGAGGTGACTGCAGGCGGAAACTAACACAAACCTAACACAGAAATGACTGTTCCGTACGTTGGACAAGAAGAAGAAGAAGAAAAAAAAGGTGGGGGGGGGGGGGGGGGGGGGGGAGGAGGGGGGGAGGGGGGGGGGGGGAAAACAAATGACAAAACAAAACATGAAGCGTTTCGAGACCTCTTTGGCCTTCTTCTTCAGGCAAGATTAACCAACATTTGGGACAATTCGAAACGAAGAACAAGCAATCAGTCACTTCTCTTCTTGTAACTACTGGGCACAAAATGAATCCATTTAAGTCAGTTCACGGTTAGAAATATTAGTTTATTCCTGGCGGAATGGAATTACTTCCCTTGTCTGAATGGTCAGCATGTTGAATAGAAAAGTTTTCTTTCGTTTATTTGTAATTCGCTGATTGCGCGAAAAAGAAATCTATCAAAAACATTGGCTTATACCGCCAAGGGAATAAATTAGAATTTCTAAATCGAAAGAGTTAAAAGTTTATATTTGTTGAATTTTGGTCTGTCTGCGATGGATATCCGAATCAACACACACACACACACACACACACACACACACACACACACACACACACACACACACACACACATACACGCACGCACACACGCACGCACACACACAATGTTGCATGGCAACCTTCCAACTCAAAATGGATACGCTTATACGCCGTCTGTTCAATCCCCAGGCTACACCATTGCAGAAAACGGAGTATGTTGGTTATTCAATGGAACTCCTGGGCCAAACGGATACGTTAGGTGTACCGTGCATAGACTGAGCTATGTACTGTTTCGGGGACAGGGTGCATTCCCACCCCCAGATGTGGATGCGTCCCACCTCTGCCCAAATAACATCTGATACTGCCAGACCACATCAGTCTGGAGCCCAGTACAATCAACTATCAGAGAAAATCCTGTGTAGCAGAGGTCATTGCACAGGTCACGGCCTGTACCCCCAATGCCTTCTCCACCTCCAACTGTAAAGGGGATCAGGAGCCAGCACAGGCGTTGTGCTCACATTGACGTCACTACTGTCATACCATCATGCAGGGGCGGGGCAGGGAGGGAAGGAGTCGGGGGAGGGACTGCAGGCGGAAATAGAAACCTAGTTCCAAGAGAAATGACTACACCACCGGACAAACCAATGACAAGACAAACACGACGCCTTTCCAGACCTCTTGTGTCTTGTTCCTCAGGCAACATGAAACACCATTTGGGACCATTCAACACGAAAAACGAGCACTCACTCACTTTTTTTTCATCATGATGGGGCCAAAGTTACTGTGCTTCTTCGTACGCGTCGCGTTTTTTTTTTTTATGTCATTTGTTTGTTTTGTTTGTTAAGCGGCATAGTCCTTTTATTGTTTTGAAAGAAAAGGCTGATTCAATCCCACAAAGAGCGATTCCAATGAAGATATTCCTGATCAACCCCAACCGAATTATTGCCCTTTGTTTTCTTGCAAGAATTACTGCCCTTTGCTTTTTTTTTTTTTTTTTTTTTCAAGGTTTCTTTCGTTGTTTTTCTCAACATCGATTCACTTCGTGCGCACGAAAGAAACGCACGAAAAGGTCTACAAATGGAGTGAACATAAAGCCGATTGTATTGAATCAGAGAGAATGAGTATGGACAATAAATATGAAGAGGGGAGCTGGAAGGGGCGGGGGGGGGGGGGGGGGGTCAAAAAGAGGAACGATTTAGTTCCGTTGAACCTTTATCTTGTGGTGGTGACTGATATCGTTACTGTGGTGGTTGCTGTTGCTATTGTTACGTGTCATTGTTCTGTGCATTTTCGCCACGCTGCTCATTAATGACGCTCTCCCATACACAAAAAACACTTTAGTTCATCCGAACACAGCCTTAGCCACAACAAATCCACAGAGAGCAATGTGTTTCAGAGAGAACTAATATCAACAGGAACAACTGACAAATAAAATCAGCAAGTGAAGGTCTATGTAGCCAGGTGCTCAAATGGGCACATCTCTCGTGGTGACCATCAGCAGATGAAATGGTCTGTTCGGGAGTTACCTTTCCCCTTACCTCCCCTGATTGATCAACCTTGGATTAGTTCGGGTCAACTCCTTCAAATGGGAATGCCTCAGAACCTATATCATTATTATGTCTATGTCGCTGAAGTCACACAAATGAATGTATTTGATTCTTTATGACTGTGTTGGACCGAAAAGCCTATATTTTCTAAACTAAACTGGCATTTTGCACGATCGATTTTGGCGTCATTTTTCATCGATCACCCGCCAGTTGAAATGGTTTATTTAGGAGTTACCTTCCCCCTTACCTCCCTTGATTGATGAATCTGGATTGTTTTGTGTCAACTCTTTAACATAAGTGCCTCGGAACCTATATCATTACTATATATACATCGCTAAAATCGCAACAATGAATGTATTTTTATACCTTGGACCAAAAAGCCCATATTTTCCCTAAACTGTTTCTCGCACAATCAGTTTTGGCGCCATTTTTCATCTTCCGCCGACCAAACCTGGACTACTTCTTGATTTGCCAAAAGTTTGTGAAAAAAACTGTCGAATCCGAAAACGTTCATTCCAAGTCAATTGCGTAAGCTGTCATTTCGTGGATCGCATGCCTACGATCTTTTCCGTACAAGTTTGCGACTCTACGACATGACTGACGATGCCGACCTGTCTGGAACAGTCGTCTTCTTCGTTCCACTTTGTGTCATTGTCGGAGTTGTGCGCTAATTGTCACTCTACGAAATTCAGACTTCCCGATCGAAATGTTGTTAATGACTCTATGTCCATGATAAATACAACTGAAAATGTATTGACATTACTGGTCCATTTCCACAGAGTATTTTTCCATCGAAAACCGTATCCAGAGCTCATGTCGACAGCCAGGCGAGGAGGAAAGCCAAATGTGTTTGGTACTCCTTTTCAAAGACCAAGTTCTCCGCTCAGATACAGTCTTGGAGAATCACATCTACAGGTGTGAACAGACTGAAACGCCTGCTGTTCAGTCATGACAAAAAGAGTTCATGCTGTTTGGTGTTTCTCATTGCAATAGAGAAAAATAGGACACAAACGCCTTCACAGTGGATTCATTCTCCGATTTTTAATCACCAACAATGTCATACAGCGACAACATTATCCAGTGTGACATGCTTCATATTATACCTTGGGTTCTGAAGTTGTCGTCCATAGTCTATGAATATGTTGGAATGCTTTGACCGGACGGCGAAGCAGAGAACACGGAAGCTACACAGAAAGCACCAACTTGTGTCAGTTCCTGCCTCACCAGGCCTGTTGGTCTGCCTCACTGTGTTGCTGATGACACACACACTCATACATATACGCACCTGCAACACACCACACACACACACACACAACACACACACCACACACACACCACACCACACCACACACCACGCACACACACACACACACACCACTCACACACACACACACACACACACACACACACACACACACACACACACACACAGAGGAAGAAAGATAGAATGAAAGAAAGGGAGTACAGAAGACTGGAAGATAGAAAGAAAGAAGGAAAGATCGATAGATAGAAAGAAAGACAGACATCAACAAACAAAAAAGAAAGAAATGCACACCAAAACAAAGCACAAATGACACACAGTTACCATCCATCTGTCTGGAGAGACAATGGTGTTGCGCCATGGATCAGTCAGTTGTGGAGTTGCAGCGCCTGCTGTGGCTGAAGAGCCTGATCCTCGAGCGGCAGACTCTGTTGCAGTTGCTGCAGGTGAAGTCTCCGTCATCAGTGTCTGTGGGTGCCGACGCCATCCTTTGCCCATCTGCGGCGCCTCCGTTCTTCCCACTGGGCCTCTCTCCTCTGCTCTGCTCTGCTTGCTTGATGCCGGCCTTGATGGTGGACCGCCAGCTGACCCGGTCTGAAGCTGCTGTCTCCAGGTCTGCTGGGTCGAGGTTGCCAAAGACAAACACAGAAATTTTCAATAACAACAACAAGAAGAAAAGTACAGAAGGAATAGATACGATGAGCATGTTTTCAAAGAAGAGAAAAATAGACAACAAAACAAAGCAAAAATTGAGAATAAACATAGAAATGGTCAATGAAGTACAAAAATATGAAAGACGACACGAGCAAGTTTTCAAACAAAAGAAACAAAAGAAAACAAACAAAACAAACAACAAAAAATAAAAAAAAAGAAAGAAAGAAAGAAAGAAAGAAAGAAAGGGAGAAAGAAATATACGACAAAACAACTACAAAAAGGATACAAAGACATAAACTGAATTTTTGAACAGTAAAGTATAGGAAAAATTATAAAAGATGGACAAAGAAAAACTGAAGGTTTTTCAAGAAGAAGAAGAAGAAGAAGAAGAAGAATCTCAACAAGAGAATGTTTTTGGTTGCTTGCTTGTTTGTTGTTTGTTCTCCTCGTGGGCAACAACAGTGTGCTGCACTCGCCTCCAGTCGATCTCGTCTGGCCTAACTTGCAGACTACACTAAGCTGCGTAGATCTTGTTCCGCTGGTTTCTCCCCGAATTTTCTTTTTCCCACCGGGAGGAGGACGACTACTTTGTCATAGAAATAACACCTCGGTCCAATGGGAACAGGTCAACCTCAAGCTCTCGCCCCGTACCGGCGGCAACGCAGATTTTTCTCTGTGTTAGATTTTTTTCTCTGTGAGAGAGAGAGAGAGAGAGAGAGAGAGGAGAGAGAGAGAGAGAGAGAGAGAGTGGTGTTGTGTGTGTGTGTGGTGTGTGTGTGTGTGTGTGTGTGTGTGTCTGTGTGTTGTGTGTGTGTGCGTGTGTGTGTATTCGATTGCTTTTTTTGTGGAAGGTGAAGATAATGCAGAGTACACTGCTTCCCCCCCCCCCCCCCCCCCCCCTTTGAACACGTGCATGCACGCTGTGTGCGTTCGCGCATGAATGCATGTGCGTCTGTCTGCTGGTCTGTTGGTTGGAGCCTACAACTTGATTTCTTTTGTAATTATTTCCCTTGCAAGTGATGGCGTGGATTTAGTTCATAACGGAGCAAGAGTTACTGTACGTGTTTTGTAATTGTTTTCTACCGCTTCCTGCCTCACTTAAGATTTTTCTTTTAAGTTGAAAACCAAAATTAAACAGAAAAAGCTAAGACGCTTTTTTTTAGGCAAAAATATTCGAATTACTTGAATAATGCTATTCAAAAAGACAGACAGAAAGAAAGAATAACAAAAGAAAGCTTAAGAGGACTGAAGTATAATCTATGGCTCTTATTAAAGCAGGTTCGCTTATGAATCTTCGAATAAAGAGACATTTTGTATTTTAGTACTTTAGTACTTTAGAAGGTAAAGTCAAGATTCACAAGAATGTGTGAAGTAGTATAGAATTGTATAGTCGATGCATATGTTGATAGGCTTGTCGCCGATTTCTTTCAAATCTCAGTTTTTTTTTTCTTATAAGCAGATTGTATGTTCTACAGAAAGATGTACAAAGGCGCGTCTGTGCTTTGACCTACTCTCTTATTGGAGTCTAAATTGAATGCTACCACACAAAACAAAATTATACGTGTCAATGTTTGTTATGAACGTCCGATCAGGCATCTGGGAAGCAGGTTACTCTCACAGGACGTCTTTAAATGAGATAAAATTGTCAAAAGTTGCATGTCGCCAAAGAGGGTTAGTTTTTTTTTTCAAATACACCTATGATGCTCTGTCAATCTACCTAAAGGTGTCTTTTGCCTCAAATAAGCTTTGGTGGCTTGTAGTTTTCTCAAGTAAACTTGATGCTGACATTCAGATTGATACAGAAACACACGAATTTTTTAACCATTGTCGTCAAAACATTGTAATCTACGTTACTAAATGGCAATGGGTTTAAAAAGACTTAAAAGAAATCTTTTAACCAGACCCTAGTATATATCCTAAAACCAGAAGGAAACAAAAATCACATTTTAAAAACTTCCAATAAACTTAAAGGGGTCTTCACCCATAAATAGCATGTTTGGGTTGTTCAAAAGTATGATCGAGCGTGTTTCGATGTACGTGTTACTTTTCTTCTGGAACTCACTTCTATCCGTGTTTCGGGTCGTGCAAGTAGCCAAATCGTGACTCGCCACGGAGATTGCCGAGCACAGTACGGAAAGAGACGAGAGTCCGGGATTCCGCAAGTGACGTATAAATGCCAAGACTATCGTGAATGAAAGACATGTCCCTAAAAGCTTTCGCTATGAGGACGTAAAAATCAACTATTTTCCGGCGATAATGGCAGATGCTCCCAGCTACGAGTCAAGTTCCAACGAAGAGGACATCGAACGTGAAATTTTCACTGAAGTGTTTGGAGTTCAGCCGTACCAGTTTGAACCTACAGCTCCTTGTACAGTACCACCTCCCTCGCCATCAGACGCTTGTGTTTCTTTCCAGGCAGTTCGACATTATTTTACAGGTTGACCATATTATGTACATGTACACACATACGCACGACACAGATAGTACATGATATACACATGCACATACATACATCTGTTACACACCACACACACACACACACACACACACACACACACAACACACACACATTACCGTAGTATGTAAATAACTTTAAAATGTTATGTGATAAACCACATTTCTATCAGTTGTTTAGATCTATGAGATAAATGCCTTTTCCTTTGCACAGGAATTTGTCAGCTACTGCATCATCACACTAATTCTCTTCCCTGCTGTAGAAATCTTTTCAATTGCTGTTCACTTTCAGTCCCCCCCCTCCCCCTCCCACAACACACACACACCCACAACACACACACACACATCACACACACACACAACACACACACACACACAAACACACCCTTTTTTACATTCCTCATTTTCAATCTCATTCCCTCCACTTAAATTCTGAAGTTCCACAATGACAATTAGAATCTGAGGGGTCTTTTACAATATATTGCAGTCAAAGATTCTGGCTCTTATTTTAAAAACTGATGCGTGACGTGCCGTACATCAGATCTAAGCTGCAGATCTAAGCTCATTATTCTCTTACTCACCAGGGCAGTGTATAGCATACATACATACCATACCTGCATATATCTTAAAATGCACACTAAGTCACCATCCTGTGTCCAAATACTGATAAATAATTCACTTACTAAAGCATATGGTTGTTGGGCGGAAACTTGAACTTGCATGGGTGCCTAATGTTCAGCAATGTCCTGAAAAATAAAAACCCAAACTATTATTCACTGGAGTCCAACAAGTTGTTATTTGTGGACATGGACACTTTCTTGTTAATAAGAATCGTAACTTCAGTTTTGTTGGAAACAGTAACAGCAGGGGGAAAAAATCAATCAAAAAATGCAAGTTTCAGTGGCAGCAGGCAGTGTGACTGACTGACTGCCACAATGACAGTAACAATGTATGTTTCAGTTTGTTGCCAACACTCAACAAAAACCAACAACTATCTTTACAACCAACCATACACTGAGAATGAAATGAAACACAAAAAGATCAACCACCCATTCCACAAACCTTACCTTCTTTACGTCTCTGAGTTTGGCTCTCTTGCTCCTGACACAATCGGTGTCACTGTTGCGTTTGAGGCTTGCATTTGCAGCTGGCGAATGAACAGAGAGTGCTTTAATACATTTTTCTGTTATAATAGTTGGCACAGCATCCTCTTTCAGCTGTCTTCGGACCCTAATTCCAGCTTCCACCTTTACCTTCCAGGTGTGTTGGTCTTGGAAACTGTGCTCTTTGAAGTGACGACCGCAAATATCCATGATAACTGTCCCGAAGAACAAAATCTTTCCTCGGTGTGGTGACAAAATTTATCCACAATCGCCTAAACTGGCTGGAGGCACCTGAAAAAGCATGAACGCTTACTCTTTGCTTATTTCCTGATGAAATTCCGCAACCAGACACAGCACACATTCGCCCCATCTCACTTCAGCCCAACACGAAAAGCGACTTGGCTTTTCTACGTCATCAATCGGGAAACCCCCCTTTTATCGAAATCGAGGCTCTCGTTCCTGTTTCAGCCTCTTGCTTTCCCAGTCCGCAGGAAATGCTGTTCTCACTGCAAGATGAGAGCACAGGCGGCTGATTCGGGGCTGGGTTTCGCAATACGACCACATACCAAAACCGTGTATTTGGTCCAAATAGATTTGTAAAAATGGGTGAGAACTCCTTTAAGCATCAAGATTTTCTTTTCTCTTTTTCAAAGTTGGCAATAAGCGTGTAATCTGCGTGACTTCGTTTCTACCAAACTGGCTAACGTGACCTGTCTGAAGAAAATGTATGAGAAACATACGCCTAAGGGAAGATAATTACACTTAAACTTGCAGGAAAACTCCTTCCTTCCAGTTTTTCGTCAGACTTGACAAAATACTGGGACAGAAATCTACGTTACGTAAGCAATGTTACTGCAGAAAAGGTTACTTGTTTGTTCCGTGTCAAGTTTTTATTTTTTGCGGAACCCACGCTATTAAAGCATCACAATTGCTTCCCTGGTTTCACCATTTGCATTCCACATTTGGGATGTGAAACAGTGTAGCCATGAATAATTGATTGATATGCTGGTAAAGTGAGCTTGGTTTCCAAGTTCAAAACACAGGTGGGTACCTTCGTAGTAATTATGATTTTTAGATACGTTGTTAGAGCATGAAAACGGTTAAACACAAAATCGGGGCGTGATGTGTCTTAGGTAGTTTTTTTTTTAATGCACAATGTAGCAATGTCAGTTGTAACGTAGCTTACATACCTTCATTAGACTTGTCTGTTTCTCGAAAGTGTCTTGTTGCAAAAGCCGTGTCAGAAAGCCAGCAAGTATAATGTTTTCTGAATCTATAAAAAGCCGTCATGATGTTTGTTGCCTCAATGGTCACGTGTGCAGCTTAACAGCTGCACTATGGTGGAAGAAAGTGATGGTAACGGAGAATACATTCCTTGGGAAGCCATATCATTAATATCTTTTTTCTACAATGAAAGAATAGAAAGTTGGAACTTTGGACATTAGAACAGGCAGAACAAGTATTATTAGATACAAACAATGAGTTCAGGTGAGATATTAAAAGCAAAAAGAAAGCGAATGTATGAGGGTTAATTGATAACGTAGATTACAAGAAATGGTAACGTAGCTTACAAAACTAAATTTGTGACTTATTGTACTCCCAACGGGAGTAATTATACAATCAGAATGGAGAGAAAATTTCTCTGTGTTTCTGTTTGTTGTGTCTGCTGGTCTGTCATTCTGTCTTTGTATATGTACAGGAACAGATTTATGTTCTACGTCATTTCTGATCACGCAAACGTACTTGGCGTCAAGGCATGTTGGAACTTCTTCGAAAGCGGCCATGGAAAAGGGCCCTGTGATGGCCTTGGTGGGGTGGCAAAGAGGATGGCCGACCTAGCATCCTGCCAAAGCAGGACAATCCAGGATGCTGAAGACTTCTTCAAATGGGGAAAGGAGACCTCAAAAACGGTTCACTACATCTTCGTTAGTGAGGAAGATGTGAACAGAGAAAAACAGATCTTAGAAACCCTGACCAAAGACACAGTCCCATGCAAAGGGACTATGAAAGTACACTCTGTTTACACTGTAGAGAGAAACGTCATCATGACCAGAACAACCTCTTGCTGTTGTCACAATTGTCTGACAGGGGACCTCAGTCAAAGTCAGTGGACTCAATGCACCATGTGGAAGAAAATTTCCAAGCTCAGTCAATCAAAACATCCATCGACTGCAATGGACACACAAGACCATACTCCAGTGACACATTGTGATTCTACAGGACTGTCGACCTCAGCTGTGGAGGAACATCGACTAAAGCCCAAAGGCCCAGCGCTACCTGATTCCGAAATCCTGGACGTTCATCCTGACAAAGGTGACTTTGTTGCAGCAGTGTATCAGAAGCAGTGGTACGTCGGGAAAGTCAAGGACATTGATGAGGAAGAAGGAGAGTGCTATATTGAGTTCATGGAAAAGAGTAAAAAAAAAGTTGAGAACTCCTACAAGTGGCCACGTCACCAAGATGAATTGTGGGTGTCCTTTGATGACATCATCTGCATAATACAA
>JAMYXO010003393.1:17500-20312 GCA_033310375.1 Conus canariensis | reverse complement strand
GGTGGGTAGGGGTTTGGGGACACCCAAAAAAAAAAAAAAAAAAAAAAAAAAGAAAAAAAAAGGGGTTGTGTGCATTCTTGATAAATTTTTTAAACTTTTGGGCTTCTCTCTCTCTCTCTCTCTCTCTCTCTCTCTTATTTTTCCTCTCTCTTCTCTTTCTCTCTCTCTCTTCTCTCTCTCTCTCTCTCTTCTCCCCTATTGGGGCATGTGTGCGTGTATCCTTTGTGTGCATTAAATGTGCAATGGTTTGTGGAAGAGTGCGAAAGCGTGTGAAAGAAATTGTGTGGAAAAGGGTTACTGGGGGATGGGCGAGGAGGGGGGGTGGGGTGGGGGGGGAAAAAATTGGGGAAAAAACTTTTTTTGCTCTGTCCCCCGAAATACGAAAAACAAAAAAAAACCTTGAAATCCTTTCTCCTTTTTTAAAAAAATATTTCTTCAGGAAAAAATAGCCCGACTGTCAGGACTTTTTTAAAGGTTTTAAAAGGGTTTTGCTTTGTTTCTTTTTGTTGTTTTGTGTGTTTGTTTGCTTTTTTGGAGGGGGTTTTGCGTTTGTGGTTCTTTAAGTACCTTTTGCTTCCGTTTTGACTTTAATGCTTTTATTGAAAGGAAAGGGGGGAAGGGCCCGGGAAACCCAAACCCCAAAAGACAAGAGTTTAAAACGGATAAAAAAATTTGAGGGGGGGGGGGGAAAAAGAGGGGGAAAGATGGGTTTTAAAGGAACCCCAATAAAATGGAAAGAGAAAAAGGGGGAAAAATAAATTCCAGAGAAAAACGATAAAAAACCAAAACATGGGGTTTTTAAAAAAGTCAACAAAAACCCCAAACCCCCACCAAAAACAACAAAAATTGAAAAAAAACAGCAGTTTTGGCATTTACACAAACAAACGCCCGACGTAAAAAAAAAACCCAACAACAACAACAACAACAAAAACCCAAACAGAAACCCAACAACCTCAACCACAAAAATCAATGAAAGAAAACCCACACAAATAAATTAACATCTTTTCTCTTTTTCCTCTCTCTCCTTTTCTCCTCTCTGTCCCCTTCCCCTCTTTAAACCCTTCTCTCTCTTCTCTTTCTCTAAAATTTTAAGGGGTTAATTTATTTTATCTGTGTGCAGAAAACAGTTTCATTTTTTGGTTTTCCCAAAAATTCGCCATGAAAAGAGAAAAAAGGAAAATGGATATTATGCGCAAGAAAAAGGGTTTATTTTTTTAATTTTGCGGGGCATTTTTAATTTCATGTTTGTTTTTAATTCTCCTTTCACTTTTTTTTCCCCCTCCCTCCCTCCCCCCCCCAAATCTCTCCCCTTCTCCCCCTCCTCTCTGAAAAATGGGTTTGTTTTTTGTGTGTGTGTTTTTTGGTTGTGTTGGGTTTTTGTGGTGTGTGTGTGTGGGTGTTTTAAAGAGACAGAGAGAGAGGAGAGAAAAGGAGAGAGAGAGAGGGGTGAACAGAAAAATTTTTGTCTGTGAAATGGGTCCATGCAAGTAATTCGGTGTGTTTTAATTTTGGGCTTTAAAATTACCCCCCCACGTTGGCGCGCACCGGGTGTGTGTGGGGTGTGTGTGTGTGTGTGTGTGTGTGTGTGGTGTGTGTTTTTGTGTGTGTGGTTTGTGTGGGGTGTGTGTTTTACACAGGAAAAAATTTTCTAGTATATGAAAACCCGTACCTCCTGCACCCCCCCCCAATCCTTAAATTACCCCCCCTCAAACACAAACACACCCCACAACACAACCCCACAAAAACACCCTCATTTCACAATTAAAAAAAACACTTGCCACGCGCACAAAACACAAACCCCCCACACACTCCCACCACCAAAAAACCCCACACCCCACGCAAAATGCACAAAAAACACACAAAACAAAAACCACACACAAAACAAAAACCAAAACAACCCCCAAAATCACAACACTTTCGTCATTTCCCAAATTCTTGTTTCAACTTACTCCAGGCGATTGTCTTTCCCGTAGGGGTTGTCTAATCCCTTTTGTCAATGTTGATTTTAAAAAAACGGGTTAATAATTTAAAAACCTTCCTCCCCAGAAATTGAGGTGGCCAAAAGTGTTTTAATGGGGGCCCTAAAAAACTGGGACTCCCAAACGTTGCCTTGTCCACCATGTCCCTTTTCCAAAGGAAATTTAACTAACCCTGCGGAATAAACAAAACTTTAAAAACCGAAAGTGTTTTCCGGCAAGCGTTGCAGTGTTCCTTGGTGGGGTTGCCCCCTTAACGATTTTAAACTTTTGAATTTTGAAACCCTGGGGGTTTGGGGCTAGTCCCTGGGGGTCCCTGCGGGGAGGGACCGGGGGTTGGTGGCTGTGGACAGGGGGAATGAGCGGCGCGTGTGCATGCCCCCGAATGGCACTGAGGACGGGACAGAAAAAAAAGGCAAACAAAAAAAATTTTAGCGCGGGCCCATTTAAAAAAGTCTAAAAAGGGTTTAAACCGATAAGGGGTTTCTTGTTCTTCCCTTTTCTACCTGAAGAAAACCCAAGTGGTTGAAATCTTTTGTTGTCTTTTTCCTTCCTTTGTTTGTCTATTTTCCTTGGGGGTTTAACTAAAACCCCCTCTCCTTTAAATTTTTTCCCAAATTTGTTTTTGAACACTCCACTTTGTCTAACCCCCTTTTTGTTGCGCGGAAGAAAAGTTTTTTAATGCATTGTTTTGCTTTTTGTGGGTGTTTATTTGCTTTTTCGGCTTGTTTTACAGAAAATGGGGAAAACTACCCCCAGTCCTCCAGATTTTTTCCCCAAAGGTTTGGAACTTCCCCCCTAAATTAGACCGGGGCCTCCTTTAAAAAAGCACCCAC
>JAMYXO010003393.1:0-5000 GCA_033310375.1 Conus canariensis | reverse complement strand
CACCTCTCTCTCTCTCTCTCTCTCTCTCTCTCTCTCTCTCTCTCTCTCTCTCTCTCTTGCTCACACACATACATACGCACGCACGCACGACACACACGCACGCACACACACCACACACACACACACACACACACACACACACACACACACACACACATGCACACACACGCGCGCGCGCGCGCGCGCGCATGCACACATGCAGACTGCCTGCATGCGATAAAAAGTAGGCTACAACATCAAAGCTTTCCGTACTGCCACTGCCTCATTGTAAGCCCGACCACTGACTTGTGGAAGGCCTCTCGAAAGCTGTACATCTGTGCCAGTGTCAGTCTGCACAACTTGGTTTTTGTAGTCTGATTCCTAAACACACACACAGCTTTGACTAGATCAATGGCAAAAAAACCGGTCAAAGTTTTGATGGGTTTTCTCATAATGCGGCCTGTGCTTTTACACATGTGGTAACAAGTCAGCCTGCCAAGGCAGACTGCCCGCAGGCGATAAAAAGTACGACATCAAAGCATTCCGTACTGCCACTGCCTCATTGTGAGCCCGACCACCGACTTGTGGAAGGCCTCTCCAAAGCTGAACATCTGTGTCAGTCTGCACAACTTGGTTGTTGTAGTCTGATTCCTTGTCCTGCATGTAGTTACGCAACACACACACAGCTTTCACGATATGAATGGCAAACACTGTCGCAGTTTCGATGGGTTTTCTCATAATGCGCCATGTGCTGGACATAACACCGAATGAACACTCCACCTGTCTTCGGGCTCTGGAAAGTCTATAATTGAATATGCGTTTCTCATTATCCAAGGAGCGCCTGGGAAATGGCCTCATCAAATTTGTCATGAGAGCAAACGCTTCATCGCCAACAAACATATACGGTAGTTCAATGTTTGTGTTGGGGATTTTTGATGGTTCAGGAAGATGAAGTTTGCTTTCAGTAACTTGAAAAAGTTACTTTCCAGAAAAATGCCTCCATCGCTGCAGCTTCCAAAACCACCTACATCTATTACGAGACATTTTCCACCAGCATCTACAACTGCCATCAGGACGATGGAAAAATGACTCTTGAAATTGTAATGCAATGTACCAGAGTGGGCGGGAGCATTGATCTGAACATGTTTGCCGTCAATTGCCCCGACACACAACGGAAAATTCCATATTTGAAAAAATCCTTCAGCTGTCTTGATCCACGTGCTTGCATCAGGAACAGGCATGTGCAATGGCTGCAGTCTTTCGAAGAGAACTCGGACAATTTTCTTGATAATGCTCCGGACTGTTTCCTTGCCAAGACGGAAGTGAAATGCAAGAGATCTGAAAGATTCGCCTGTTGCCAGAAATCTGAAAACAAAGGAACAGGGCAAGTTTAGGTGGCATAACACATTAAACAGAGAGTATAATTATAATTAGGTACTTGTTGTTTTGTAGGATAATTTAATGACTTTTACTGCAGCTACAATTCATTACTGTTCATTTTTAACATGATTTCAGTGACTGCGGCGGACTGCAAGAACAAATGGGCTTCACTGCGGGCTCACTTCAGGAAGAAGCACAGAGAGATGTCAACTGCAGTCTCTGGGCAAGCTGCTAAGAAACGACGGAAGTGGTATCTGTATGACTTTCTAACATTTCGGATACGATCATGCTCAACTGGAATTACAAGCGGCAACCTTCCGAACCCTGACCAAGATGACCAAGATGAAAATGAGTTATCAGATGACCAGACTCAAGAAACACTAAGTCAGGACACACAAAGTTCAAGGTACCTTCCCTCAGACGACGACAGCCTTCGGCCTGACGTTACTCCACTGCGTAAAAAAAGACCCACTCGCTGCTCAGGGAAGAAGAAAGACCTGTCTGGTATTGATAAAGAGGTCATCAACGCCTTTAGAGAAGTGCAGAATGAGGTACCGATGGATGAAAACGAATGCTTTTTTAAAAGTTTACTGCCTGTAATGAAAACATTGAATGTGAGGAAGGCTTTGGAATTGCGTGGAGAAATTCAGAAAGTGGTCATTTCTTTCGTGAAATCAGCGGAAACACAAGCAACAGAGACACATGCACAACACACACTCATCCCTTCCCCACAAACCAGTACATCTACTTCAGGTGCAGCTCAGTTTCAGTTCCAGCAGTCTCAACAGCAGCCTTACTACATGCAAGATCAGTACTTTCACTCATCGAGCATATTCACCCTGAATGTTTATGATTGTGCATTGCCATTGCTTCCAGTCTCAGTTTCCAATAATAATTAAAGATCATATTATATGTGTGTATACTTTTCATGTGGTATTTTTTCAAACTCCAAGTGATGAGTAGTGTCTACAAAAAAATGTCTGTAGACTTAGTTTGTTTAAGTGTTCAATGATTAGTTTTTGTTTCATTTTCCTTTCTCCTCTACCCCCCCCCCCCCCCCCCCTGTTTTTTTCTTTTTTTCTTTTTGTGGTGTGACATAGTGTGGATCACACCAAATTAATGACTAGTTAATCATTTATGTATGTGAGCAAAATTAATGCCTGTATTTTGAGTGTTCTTTGCTGCTTTTTCTTTATTATCAATACTTTTTCTACTTCTTCTCTTCTTCTTTTTGTACTTCCTCTTTCTATCTTCTTTTCTTTCTTGTTTCTCCTGTTTTATGGTTCTTTCTTCTTTGTTTGCTTACAAATGTCAAAGACTGTGCTCGATTGTTTGTAAGCGGACTAAAATACTAAAATAAAGAAAATTATTGCTTTAACTTTGTGCTCTTGATATCATAAATGACAAAGACGATGTGTGAAAGAAAGCATTATTTGCACTTATGTGTGTATGTATTTCACAATTTACTGTTAAAATACAACAATCATGTACTTTGGATAACGGGTACCACTGGCTTTTATGCAAATGCATAAATGTTTTCAAACGCTCTCTCTCTCTCTCTCTCTCTCTCTCTCTCTCTCTCTCTCTCTCTCTCTTACACACACACACACACACACACACACACACACACACACACACACACACACACACACACACACACACAACATGGAAACACACAAATACAACCACACACGCAAATACTCATTCACACGCATTTGCACCGCACACACACACACACACACACACACACACACACACACACACACACACACACACACACACACACACGCCAGACAGCCAAACAGAGACAGACAGGCACAATCAAACGTATATACATACAGAAAAAAAAATCCAAATAGTTACCTCAGTGTAACAACAAGTCGTTCTTCCAGTGGAACTGCTCGGCAGAAGTTAGTTGACTTTTCTGGAAGATCAGGTGCAGAGAGTTCAAGAAGATGATCAAAGAATGAGGTGTCATTCTGAGGTACTGATGAAACTTCTCTGAATGATTGCGCAGTTGGGGCATCAGGTGGTGATATTCTCCATACATGTGTCTCGATCTGTTGATAGGATGAACAGCGAAACGTCGTAGGCTCCCTCTTTCCTTCCTCCACAACCACCACAGCAACAACAACGATCTGGTCCGTTTCGTCCGCGCCATTTAGATAGTGACGACTCACATTTCCCTTGACCTCAGCAAGAGACGGCCGTCAAAACTCCGGAAAGCCGTGTTTATTACTATGGCCACTTTGACGGACCCGTTCTACCGGCTAAAGAGACGGCCGTCAAAACTCCGGACAGCCGGGTTTACTATGACCACTTTGACGGACCGTTCTACCGGCTAAAGAGACGGCCGTCAAAACTCCGGAAAGCCGTGTTTACTATGACCACTTTGACGGACCCGTTCTACCGGCTAAAGAGACGGCCGTCAAAACTCCGGACAGCCGGGTTTACTATGGCCGCAGCCTAAGCTGCATGTTACCTAACATGTTTTTTTCCTTTGGTGCGTATGTCAGACCTTTTGTTTATTTCTCTGTTTTGTTTTGTTTAACAAATGTTTATGGGTTAGACTTACAGAAATGCTGCTTTTTCCCACTTTCCTCTTTTTGCGCACCTGTAAGCTCCAATTGTTTAAATGAATTTAAAAAAATCAAAACATACCAAGAAGTCAATAGACCCCCCACCCCCACCCCCACCCCCAGGCCATCAGTGCACGTGCGAAAGTGATGACCGCTTTTTTACAATCATGTTTTTTTTTTTTTTAACTTGTTTTTTTTTTTCTCCCTTTTTTTTGAACTCATGTACCATTAACTTCGGAGGAGTGACAAAAAACAAACACAATAAAACCAACGACGACAACAACAACAACAACAACAACACAACAGCAACAACAACAACAACAACAACAACAACGGAAACAATGACAACTTACTTTCTTCTCCACAGACTTTCCATCATGTTTAAATAATCTTCACTGTCAGGCATCATCCAGTCAACGGAATTGAATATCACAAAGCCATCTTTTGTAAGTTTGGGAGAACAGAAAAACAAACAAACAAACAAAGAAAGAAACAAACAAAAAAAACAGTAAACTGTAGTCCGTCTATGTAGTGGACAGTTGATCTATATGGATGCCAATAATGATCAAACTCTGCTAAGTTACAGTTAATTTCAGCGATATGTTCTGCTATCTTGTATCTAATATTAAACTGTCGTAGGAAAGAAAATAAATCGGGAACATATCTTTTTTTTTCTATTTTACATCGATAGATATACATCTTTGCAAACACTATTATAAACTTGAGGCAGAATCTGTTTTGAAGAAGAAGAAGGAGAAGAAGAAGAAGAAGAAGATGAACAAGAAGATCAAAAAGAAGAAGATCAAGAAGAACAAGAACAAGAACGAGAAGAACAAGTAGAACAAAAACAAGAACAAGAAGAAGATGACACCAATGATGACGACGATGACGACGACGACGATGACGACGACGATAACGAAGAAGAAGAGAAGAAGAAGAAGAAGAAGAATTTAATGGTGATGATATCGATGACTTTGATGATGAGATGATGATGATGATGATGATGATGATGATGATGATGATGATGATCCTGAACAAGAACAAGAACAAAAAGAAGAAGAA
>JAMYXO010003392.1:10000-12500 GCA_033310375.1 Conus canariensis | reverse complement strand
TGGGTCATGCACATAATGAAAGCGTAGATGAAAGTGTTTTTCCTTTCGTGTTTGATGCTTGTTTGTCTTCTAAATTTTATGTATGTAATGAATGAGTGGCTGAGAACAGAATATCTTCTTCATTGAATAAATGCTTACCTTGTAGAATGAATGAACGCGTGAATGAAAATGCTTCGATTTCATCATCGAATGAATGTCTCTGCTCCAATGTATATATACATAATCAAAACGGGAATAAGAGCAATTCATCTCCAATATCGAACGAGAGTCCTCTCCGAAGTTGGTGTACATAGTTTAAGAGACGAACGTGTCGACAAAAATGTGCGTGCCTGTGAGGATTGTGTTTCAGTTGTACAGCCTGTAATGTCAGATGAGGTTTATGATCCACAAATAAACATTAATTCACTAACCACTACGGTCATGCCAACCACTGTAATCACACCAGTTACAATAAATACACCCGTTATTAAAAACTATTCTTTTCTCCATTGGAACATAGGCGGTATATTGTCGAAGCTTTCTAACATTGATTTTATTGATTATGTGTCATCTTTTGATTTTGTCTGTCTTGTTGAGACTTTTGTTGATGATTTCCAGTCTACTGTGTTTAGTGACCATACTGTGTTTGTAAAGCCAGCTTTACGATTTACTGAGCGAGGAAGGAGATCAGGGGGAGTAATATGTTTAATCAGGAATAGTCTTGTGAAATTTGTGAAACAAGTTGTTGTTCATTTTGATAATGTGTTGTTATTTGTTCTTGACAAAAATTTGTTCTACTTATCAAATGATATCTTATATTTATGTACATATGTTCCACCCGAGAAATCGCCATACTATTCTGTGTTAAACGTGGATAATAGGATCAGTCAAATTGAGGATTGTATTGTAAATAATATATGTTTCAATGATAAGATGTCATTATTGATGTGTGGTGACTTTAACGGTCGAACAGCAGACATATCTCCAGAATGTGATGACAATATTAAAACGTTTTCATGGTTTGACAAATTTGATTCGTCTAAAGTTAAACGACAGTCTCAAGACAAGGTGTTGAATGAATATGGTAAACGTCTGTTAAACATGTGTAATGCTTTGGGTCTGTACATTCTTAATGGTCTTTGTTCGAGTGACATCAGCGGTCACTTTACATATGTGTGTGAATCAGGTTGTAGTGTGAATGATTACTTTATAGCATCATGTGAACTTTTTGACTTTATAAACTCTTCTTGTAAATTGTGTGTGAAAGAACGATTGGAATCTGATCATATGCCTTTGGAACTTAGCGTAAATGTTCTAGGAACAAATGTGGGTGTGAATGAAAATGAAAAAAGGAGAGAGTATATTGAAAAGCTTGTGTGGGATAAGGATTATGCCTTGAATTTCATAGACACAATGAACTCACAGGAAATCAAATTCCAGTTATTTCGTGCTATGGACTTAGTAGATGTAAATATAAATGATGCACTTAACTTGTTTAACAGTTCTGTAAAAAGAGCTGCTGACGGTATGAAACGTAAAGTTTGTGTAAACAGAGTGAAGCGACAAAATGATTGGTTTGATGCCGAATGTAAAATTGAAAGACAAGATTTACGAAAATTGTTAAGAACATTTTGCAACACATTAGATAAAGATGTCCGACATCTATACTGTGTAGCTCGACGTGAGTATAAAAATTTATTACAAAGAAAGAAGAAACAACACAACGATTTACTGTTTGAAAAAGTGATCACAAGTATTGATAGTCAGCAAGAATTCTGGAGAAATGTACGTACAGTATTTAGAAAGCGAGTATATAATCAAAACGAAATCACTATAGATGAATGGTATAATCATTTTAAGCATGTGCTGGATAAGGATTCTAGGACAGAAACTGAAATTCTAGTAAATGATATGATATGCGACAACGGATATATAGAATATTATGATCGTCCTATAAGCAAAATTGAAGTTGTTGCTGCAATAAGAAAGCTAAAAAATGGAAAGGCAGCTGGTCCAGATGGCATGATTTGTGAGTTTTTAAAAAATGTTGGTAATGTTGGAACTGATTTTCTGGTTAAATTGTTCAATAATTTGTTTGACAATGGAATTTATCCTGAAGATTGGCACAAATCATTTATTCTCCCTCTCTTTAAAAAAGGTAATAGGAATGACCCTAACAATTACAGAGGAATTTCCTTGTCTGATATTGCAAGTAAAGTATTTGGTTCTATAATTAACAAGAGATTGTCAGAATGGATTGAAGTAAACAATATAACAGGTGATCACCAGGCAGGGTTCAAGAAAAACTTTTGTACAATTGATCATATGTTCACTCTGTTAGCAGCTGTCCAGAAACAATTTTCTAACAACCGTAAGCTATATGTTGCCTTTATAGACTTTGAAAAGGCCTTTGACTCCATTTCAAGAAAACTTTTGTGGCCGATACTTACAAAAAATGGAATCAAAGGTAAATTATATAATTGTGTAAAATGCATGTACAAAGATGTTAAAGCTACGATAA